>JAQIVE010002447.1:0-19869 GCA_034698285.1 Sminthurinus bimaculatus | reverse complement strand
CGGATTAAAATACATCAATCACTTCATATCCTTCCAACAACTTCCAGCTTCCATTTCCGCCAGTTTTCAATTGTCAAGACAATATTGTTAACCTTCGCCAAGTTTGGTTTTACCCAATCATATTTTTTTCAAAATGGCTCGAGTTTTTAACGTTGTCTTTGTCTTTGTCATTTTTGCAATTCTTGCAACACTTGCCTTTGGCTCTCCAGCTAATCGTCACAAAGGTATTTAACTTAAGGAAATGTAGTTATCTCAACTCATTTTTATATCCGTTACTATAGTTTTCTAACATTTTTTATTCTTTTGTTTCCAGCTCAACCGAAAAAGGGTCAAAATGCTCCAAACCATCACCAAGAAGGAGCTGTTTCATCTTCTGTACCAAAGAAGGAGAATCCCGCTCATCCAGCGTTGAATTCCGGTGCAGAAAAGGCCGAAGGACCAGTGAGGAGTGGACGTCAATATGGTGGATACTACCCTGGTGGTTACGGAAACTACCCATATTATGGAAACTACGGGAACTACGGAAGCGCTCAGGCTAGCGCCCAAGCATCTGCTTCCTCCAACTCTTTTGGGTGAGTATAAACATTCCAGTTTTGCCATGGCATATATTATTAGCTCTTTTCTAAATGGTTATACATATTTGGAAATTAATCCACGTTTTTTGTTTAATTTAACTTTACATAGTTACGGCAAATGAGATTTGGCTGGTTCTCGGGATTTACCTGATTGCTAAATTTAAGTACGAAGATTCCATGGTCAGCGTGTCTGGGGCAGTTACTGTTTTTCAAAGTTGAAATGCCATAATAAGAATGTCATGTTGGTGCTCTAAATTTCGAAGGACAGAAAGGTTCTTTAAAAACAGTTTATCTACCTGCAGTTTCGAATGCCAATACTGTTGTATGGTTTGGAAGGTTCTGTGACACAAAAAGCTTGTAAAGCCGGACGAAAAATAAATGCTAGAAAAATTAAATTAATCTTTTAAACTGCTACTTAATTTATTTACGTTCATCACATTATAATTGCAGGAATATAATATGACCATTTTAAATTTTTATTTTGCATTTCATTTTTAATTCACATTCATATCTTACTTTAAGGAGGGCAGTAAACAAGCTATAAAGTTTAAGCATAATTCAAGCGTAAACCTTCACATGAAATACATAAGTATTTGATTTTTAATGGCCGTATTTACATCTGTGTACATAATATGTATGTATCTAGTCTAGAGTCACTGATTTTGTACTAGGTACTTACAATCTACTATTTACTCTTCTAGCCCTGTCTGTACACTTGCATATTATGACAATTTAGTACCCCTAACACAAAACATGAGACGCAAGCATAAAATGAAAAGTATAGAACATTTTGTAGCTGTTTGTTTATGTTCTGAAGGTTATCAAGTGTCGTCTTCATGCATATTCTGCTGCTGGATACAATATCACTTCTGAAAATGCAACCCTAGTGAAAAATAACACTGGTTTAATATATCATTACGGTATGTAATACAGCGATATATCTGTAGACTTTACAGCTATAATGGGCAAATTCAAATGCACTATTATACATACATGAATCATCAACACGGTCGTCGTTCGTTCGTCAATTGGAAATATAGTGCGAGAGAGAGAAGACAACATACTTTTCACAATTCTTTAGAATTAGGCGACTATCTGTAGTCTATGTACAACATAAACATCATAATATTCGTTGCTAAAACATGAGTACAGTTACATACGTACATAATACACTTGCTGTGATCATCATCTGAATTTAGTTAGTAAAAATACACAACACAAATAGGCATACTCTGTTGATTTAACCATTGGATATATCAAATATGAAATACCACTTTTTAATCGTGCACTGTTTGCACTAGTTATCATTTCGCTAAATATTATGCCCAAATATTATTTGTAGAACACAAAATACAGACATTGTGAATATACGCGTCCCTGTGTAAATATGTTTAAAATCCTTAATATTTAGTACAAACAAATTTTCGTAGTTCAAAAGTATTATGGACAGAAATCGGAACAAGTTATTACCTTAACACTTAAAATTTCATAACTTCAACATTCAAGTTAACGTGACTTAATCAAATATTGTGCACAACCTTTGAATTTGAACCTCCGTGGAAACAAACAACAACAAGGAACGTTTGTGGCTGATTTTGTGTACATATACATATGTGAAGGTGAAGCGACCACAAAACACTGCAAATACTGTATTTCGTTATCCATGCATACATACATAAACACAAATAATTACACTAAACATTTGTTACTATTTTTCCTACTAATAAAAACAAGTTATTCGTCAAAAATATTGGTTGAATGTAACTAACAGGTATGTAAATATGTATGTATAACTTTCACAAATAACACTTTAAGATACCAATTTTTTATTCACGATTTCGAAACAAGAATCATGCAAGAGCTTAAACCATGATTAAATCTAATGTACTTACAGAGGTAAATGATGTCTCGACTTCATTTCCGTGAAACTGAGAACTACAGGTGGTCACCAACGGAAGTCCTGGGCAAGGGTACGTTCGGTTGTGTATACAAAGGATTTTTGAAAAGAAATGATGAAGTAGTAGTTAAAGTTGCCATCAAAACAGCTGATATCAATTCAAATTCAGCGGCCGAGGAAAGATTAAAGATTGAAGCAGTAATTCTTAGTAAATGTGTGAGACAAAGCAATATTCTCCAGTTCATTTCCTATGAGCCCGAGGTTGTCAATGGAAGACCAGGGAAATATGTTCTTATAACCGAGCTATGTGACCCAGTCTCTCTCGGAGTAAAGCTGCAACATCCAGAGTACCAACAAGGATTTGATGATGAAGAATTTAGAAATTTCCTCAGTCAATTTACAGCCGGTCTCAAGTTTCTAGTCCAGGAAGCATTTGCAAAGGCCAATATTAAAATACTACATCGGGACATTAAAGCTCATAATATTCTTATGAGTACTACATCTAATGGCTTTGTTACTTATAAAATTGGAGACTTTGGGTCAAGTAAAATTGCTGATGATGATGTAAGCAATTATTTTTTAAAGTATTTAAATAAAGTTATGTAAATAGTACAAGCATAGGCAAAAAAAATTAAACTTTCAAAATAGTTCCTTAATATAAACCTTAAACCTTTATTTATTTATACTGATAGAACATCAACTCAATAAATCTCCATGGATCTCTCCTCAACATCAATCCAAAAGTCTTCCTCGCCCATTTTGACAACAATAGAGAGAGGTTGAATTCCAATACGGAATGCTGGTCAGCAGCAACTCTTCTTTATCATGTTCTCACGGGTAGATTACCATTCGAATTTACAACAGCCGCACAAAGTATTGCCGAACATATTTGGATGATGAAGTGGCTTGCGAATTCCAAAGACTTTGGAGTCATCTCTGCAAAATGTGTGAGAAAAGAGTCCAGTGAAGGAAATGGAGTGGAAAATGTCTCAAAGTCTCTCCCCGCCAACATCAAAATTGGTCCGTATACCAGAGTGTGTATGACAGATCTTATTCGCCGTATGCTGGAAATTCGGGATGAAACAAAGGCTCTTACTCTCGATAAATATTTTGATAATGTAGCAATATTTCTCAAAAAAGATCCCGTTCCAATTTTCTACCTAAACGGCTTAAAGTTCTGCACAGTTTATGTAGAATATGAAAGCAACTGGTCGGAATTACAGATGAGTATTGAGCGACAAATCGGAGTGAAAACTGATCAACAACTGTTGATTTTGAACGGAGAGTCCATCGAAATTCGACTCAACTACAAAGGAGAAAATCTGAAATCAATTCTTCTGCAAGTTACTGAAGTCAAGCCACTTATTCTGCTTTCCCCTACGGCCATCAATAGTTTAGATCAATCCAAGTCCCCATCAGAAAAGCAAGAAAAAAGTGTAAATGCAAAATGGAACTCCATGCTAGTAAAAAAACGATTCAAGCAGCTTAATGATGCCATTGATGAGTCTCATTCTTTTCCATGTCTCCAGAAGAATGCAAAATATGCTTTTGACTGCCACCAGCAAATCATTTCCGATTGTCGCCTTAACCACCTCATTAAATATAGTGTTGAGAACATCACAAACTTCCTCCGATCAATTGCCCTCGAATCGTCCTTTCTCACCGAAAAGTATATTCAAGTCAAAAATGATTTGGAGCTTATGAAGAAAATTGTCGACACCTTGACAACCGCCACTGGAGCCAAAAGAGCTCACCACGTCTATGAAATGCAAAAGGTTAAAATTGCTCTCTTAGAAATTGAACAGTCTTTCCTACCTGTTGATAAAAAGTTGAAGGAAATTCAAAATCCTGTCGCTGCTCAAAACCTGATTAGGACTGAAATTGATGTTCCATTTCAACAGTTAAGAGAAAAGGCCGATATCGTTTTGCAAAAAATTAAGGTGAGTTATACATGTAACGAAGGATTAAAATAACAAACTGCAATTCTACAATGTTGTCTTCGGTAATATCAGACAGTACTGAGTTTCATAATATTTTCCCTATGAAAAAATATTATCAAAAAATCTCATGAGATTTTGACACGATTTTGATCGAAAATTTTATCAACTTTGATCAAATTTTGATAAGATTTTCATGAATTTTAATGGAAACGGCACCAAAATCCCACCATCTATTGTCAATCTTATCAAAAACCCATGAAATTGTAATGAGATTTCATAAGATTATAATTAAAGGTTCAATACCATGTACATTTATATGCATTCAGAACCTATATTCAAATACACACATATAATGCCGTAAAAATATCTTTTAATAACAGGAAATCAACGCCGATGACAGTAAACGCGAACGCAGTGTAATTTCTATCTCCCGAATTAGAAAGGGCTATGACGACTTGAAGCAACTTGAAGATTCAGTCCGGAATAATGGCCACGGTGAAAGAGTTCACGAGTATCTCCGAGAGTTACAACGAAACGTGCCTGCCGAAATCTACAAACAATTAGATCCAGTGTTAAAAAATGTAAAGGTATTTGAAGAGTCGTCCATTCAACTGTTAGAAATTTTGAAAGGTTTTTGCGACATGAAATTTTATACGGATTTTGTCGACTGTGTAAACGACTGGTACGATGAAATTTGTCCATTATGTTTCAAAGCTGCCAAGAGTTTCCCCAGCCTCCTCAAAGACAAACAACGTGTAGTTGAAATAAAAGATATTATCAATTCAGCAACTGTGTCACAATTTTTAGTTAACATTGACAAACTTTTGAGTGTTGTTCGTAATAATGATGGAACTGACATACCGCCGTCCGAAGGGCAAAAGAAGAAACTACAAAAACTGCGCAATATTATCAAAAAGAGTCTGGAACAACAGCGGGAACTAAACAAAATAGTAGATGATGTCAAAACTCAAGCTGATTCTATTTTTAAACTGAACGACCCAAAGTGAACCGGGGATTCATAGTATCAAAGTTTTTTATATGAAAACAATCAATTTCTTTTGTTTCTCTCTTAATCGTGTTATGTATGTTAATATTAATATGTTTTAATTAGAAGTCGTTTTTGGTATTATTAATTACTGGCCGATCGTTACTCTTGGCTTTCTTTTTGATATTTATAAGGTGCAGCGTCACTGCTGCAGAAAAAAGATGTACCATAACATCAACGTTAACTTTATTCCTCCACTAAAACTGGAGGAATATACTGTGGAGTTTTTTTAGTGTTTCTTACAGGTTTTACTTGTCAAATCAATCCCCAAATACGGTTCCAAGGCTCGGATAGAAAGTCACTTTATTATTTTGATGATATCTTTGAAATTTGAAGAAAGGAAGAGAGAAAGCGACTGTAACTGAAACCAACTGTGTACTTTTAGCTTCGCTTTGTGAGATGTTTATTTATAAATATTAGTTTTAGTTTATATTTATATAGTTTTATATTTATCGTATATGCAACAGAATTTACTAATTTATGAGCTTCGTTAGTGACTCAATGTATTAACTTACTCTTTAGTGTACTTTAGTACGGAAGGATGCTACTTTAAATTTTAAACTTTTAAATTAAAAGTTTAAAACTTCATTGAGCATGCCTGTTTAAACGTATATCACGGTGTACGTATTTGGACCTTCGAAATTTTGTTTATATATATTATCAATAGTTTGTTAGTTTTCTAACTGTTGTACTTAAGACGCGATACCTATTAATATTGTACATCTTGCATTGATGAATTTTGAAACGATATGTATTTACTACTTAAATACTTAACGCTTACTTATGTTGTATTATTTTGTATTCTACAACCTCTCTTCTCTGTACAGATTTGTACATGTATCCCTTTAGGCAAAAAGTTCCTCTGTGTTCTGTGTCTTAGAATTTTTGTATATGGATAGTTGATGTTTTCATAGTGAATTAGTAAATACCATTATAACAAATACCAAACTCGAAAAATGCTGAGACACAAAAGAGCAACATATCAAATGACGGTTTAAAGTTCCTCGTCAATGTGTATAATGATTAATGATGAATACCATAATAATATTTGATACAATAAAGATTTACAAACATAACAAAAACCAAAACACGACGGAAAGAGTTTTTCTGTATAGGTGATAGGTGAAAAGCAGAACATACACATCAACTTGTGCATTATGCATAGACAAAAATCAAAACTTATTGTTAGTCAGTATATGTATGTGTAGCATGTACCATGTACCATATGCATTTCAATATTGCACTAACAAATGTATTTTACTAGTCGGCTTCAACGCTTTTGCATTTGATGTAGTCAATTTTCAAAAAAATAAAACAAAGCTTGAATTTTGCACGGTTCTTTAGATTCATTCGTTATTCCTTTATATCACATATAAAGTATGAAAAACAACATGTAATAATACAGTTTCAAACTAAACAGCAACAAAGAACTGTGAGAATGGGGTGGTCGGCTATTTATGAAAACTATGTGTCTGTGTCAAGTTGTGAAGTTTTGAAGGAAGAAAAAAAACTTGTTTAGTTCAAAATCAACATGTATTATGCAGTGAGCAGTGCGGATGAACTTTGTTTGCTCTCACCTCAGCTCCCAATTAAATACATGCATGTGTAATATGCTGATGACAGACACCAGTTTTTTGCCTTTGTTTCCTCACACGTACATATTTTCATAGTTATCCCACAGGTAGAATGACAAGTTTGACAGATACAACTTGTGACATTCGATTCCATACACAAGACTGTCGACTATACAGAAAACCGGCTTTAAGAATCTCTTGCTTCCTTATATCGGTATTAATATTAAACCTTTGCTTGGGACTTTAAACATTTCTCACAAAATTCTGCATCATTTCCTCCTCTTTACAAGTTCTAACAGCCTCTGCCATTTTATTCTGAAATATTTACCAAAATGAAAATTCTTCGTTTTTCAATAATTTCTTTTGCAGTTTTGTGTTTTTCTCACCTTCCACTTAGTGAGCAATCAGTTTTAAAAGTGGTAAGTTTGTACTTTTTACAAAGCAAATATAGTCAACAATGAATAACAGATATAGAATTTTTATTGTAATCATCGTAGAGTTTTTAACTGATTCAATTATTTATGCTGCTATTTTTCCAGCTTAAAAACAGTCTACCCATCTTAGACAGCAGTTTGTCAGGCTTCCAGAACGATTTGGCTGTACCAAGGAGGGAGGACGATTATACACGTAAAAACAAAACTAAAATTTGTGAACTCATCAGCTTTGCAAAAAATTATTGGATTATAAGTGTAAAATCTCAAACTTTAGTTTTAGCTCGTGATGAAGACCAAGAAGTAAGAGCTACAACGGAAATCGTCCAATTTGACGAGGAAGATGACGAGGTCCAAACGACGACGGTTCTGTCCAGCTCCTTGAAACAAAGCACAGAAGAAAAAGAAGAAATTTCAGATTCTGGACTGTACGCTACTTTTGGCTCCGGCTACCGCCCAGTATTTCCAGTTGAGCCTTTGAACACAACTTCGACAAATAATGTGAACAAACAAAGTAGTACAGCCACATTTTCCGGGAATTTACCGCCACCTCTAAAGGACATTGGAATTGTTGATGTCGCACTCGCAAAGCTAGCAAATATAAATGTTTTTGCTAGCAACTCCTCTCAGCTCGATGTTTTTGCCTCAAAATCTGGACTCAATTGCAGTAAGGCTAAATGGGAATTTCCCCTTCCATTACAAGTTGATCCTTTTTATTTAGATTTCATGCAAATTTTTAAATGGAGAAATGAATAAGTCAACTGTACTATTTACATTTTGGGTATAAACTGTTTCTTTCTAATTACTCAGCAATGCCCCGTTAAATAAAGAAATTAAATAAAATTTTAAGGTTGCGGAGTCCCTCGTCAAGACAACACAACCCGAATCGTAAATGGAGTTCCAGTTAAAATCAATCAACTTCCATGGACCGCTGCCTTGTTCAAGAGAAATTGGCTCGGGTTCTATGGAAGTAAGCCATATTGCGGGGGAAGCCTTATCAATAACCTGTACGTCAAGCTTATTTACTCTGTAGTTTTATTATTCTCAACACGTTGCAAAGCTTACTTTTTTGCTAAAGTGTTGTAGGTACCAACTTACTTTAAGCTTTGTGCATCTGATTTCATTCCTAGTTATGTGGTCACTGCCAGTCATTGTGTGGATGGACACCAGGCAAGAACAATTAAAGTCCGATTGAATGAAGAGGATACAAGCAAGTTGAACGAGAATGAGGAAGGATACAAAGAGTTTCAAGTGTCGGAGATTATTATGCACGAAAACTATGACCGGAGGAAGATTGAAAATGACATTGCCCTGTTGAAGTTGTCCTCTCCCGTTGAGTTGAAGGAGGGTAACGTCATCGCTCCTGTATGCCTTCCAGCCAACAACAAAAATGATTTGACATCATACACGGCCTGGGTTAGTGGATGGGGAACCGTTTCTCAAGGAGGTAATTGGCGTGAAAGACAATAAATCATGTGATTTTGGATTTGAATTAGCATCTTACATACTATAGAAGCTCCATACTTCTTCGGTTCTACACATCTCCCTTTCTTACATTTCTTTATTTTTAGGTTCTGCCTCAAACGTTTTACGACAAGTTCAAGTCCCAATTATGAGCAACGAGGATTGCAATGCGAATACTGTTTACACGGGAAAAGTCAGCGTAAGCAACAGAATAGAAAGAATTGAATTTTTGCATGTACAAATCTAAGGTATTGCAAAGGACTATTTTATCACAACAAAAAAAAACTTTGTACAGGAAAACATGCTGTGTGCAGGATATCTCGAAGGCGGAAAAGGTCATTCATCTTTTAAAATAAGACTTTTCATTCATTTTTCAACAACTTTCGCCGGATTTCTTTGCATAAAATTAAAATAACATTAGTTCAATGAACAATGAGTTGATTTTGAATAACTGAATTTTGTTTAATTTTTCTTTTGCAGATGCGTGCCAAGGAGGTAATTTTTTTCAACTCTCTTGCATTTTATACACATTTAACCCAATTTTTAGTTTGTAGTTTACAGTGCAAAAACTTCTTGCCATAAAGAACCAAAGTAATGAAATAAATTTTCTTGTGTTCCAAGATTCCGGTGGTCCACTAATCATTTCTAATAACGAAAAAAGGACACTTGTTGGTATTGTGAGCTGGGGTAAGCTAATATATTTATTATTGCTATTTATGCCACATAAATTTTAAGGAATAACAATATTGTGCTCAAGTTCAGTTAACAGTTAAAGTTACAGGTTCAGTTAACTTAAATGTTGAATTTTTTTGCTAGGCTATGGATGCGCCAAACCAAAGGCACCAGGAGTAAGCCAACTTTTTGAAAAAACATTTTTACAACATTTAACTGTACAATATCTTACAACAATGCATATTTAACGCTATGGTTTGTTTGATTTTACTTCCAGGTATACACAAGAGTTGGTCGCTACGCAGGTAATTTGGAGTACTCACATTTATATGGAACATTATGTTTTAAATATTTTGGATAAAAAATCGAAAATGTTATCACCTTTTAGAATTTTTTATAATTACAATGAAAAAATTGGTTTTTTAGACTGGATCTTAGCAAACACAAAAGGAGGAGACTGGTGTGCAACCTAATTTTAAAAAATATGGGACATTACTCTTAATTTATTAAACCCCAATAATCCACCATATATTTATTTAATTGCTCTATGGACCTTGCACCCGCAAGCTTATATTTATTTTAGCAATTTTTTATGAACCATCAGTTTCGCAACCGTTAATGGATAGGGCACAAAAATATTATTTATTTATTTATGGGAATCAAAATTAAGCTCTGGAACTTTGAATAAACATTTCGCCGGTCGAAAACTGCGTAATCAACAAGCATTGTCATGTAACTATGTATTTACATACATTACGTATATAAATGCATTCCAGAATCACAGAGTGAATGGGTAAAGATAACAATTCTTTTTTTTATTCAAATAATCATAATCTATGTGACTCAAATGTTTTTAGTAGGAAGTAAAAATATAAACAGAAATGACGGCGAATCACCCTTTGTGAAGTTTAATTTGCATTCCACAAGCTTTAGTCAACCTTGCTTTGTCATTAATGATTAAAAGCATAAGCATAACAGCTCTAATCCGAGTCCAAAATTTAGCAATCACATCCTTACTTAAACATTTGTACACAGAAACATGCAAAAAGCGTGTGGAGCAGAAATGATGGCATCATATTACCTCCATATCTAAGTATATGCTATGAGTATTCTCAGCATCCATCAGTACGCACACATGGACATGGACGTGAACATGTCGATTTTCATTGAACTTGAACTGCGGTAACTGGACTAACGATAAATTATCTATCAGCTCAAAAACTCGACAAATCGACAATGGATTAACTGCTATTAAGTGTTTTAATCTCAAATTGGTTTAGGATTGACGTAGGATTTATGAGATCCACCAATAAAAAAATCGCAAAACTACGTGTGATCCTGGTGTTTACTCGGCCAATTCTTTGTGATGAACTGTCATCAAATGAATTTGCCTCTGCTAATTGACATCATTCATACAATTTATAACAGGAATTGCCTCAAGTCTACACGTATTGAAAACGAACCATGTAGAATTCTCAACATTGTACGAGTACAAAATTCCAGGTGTAAACAGTTTTATCAGTTTCTTTTAGATTACATTAATTATTTATGATCGTTAATAAATCAACGACAATACAACGATCTACATTGAAAATGTATAATATATAAAGGACTTTGCGTGGTCAATAATTCATTCATCTAAAGGACTTTCAGACCTCCAGGAAACATCACGTTCTCATAGAATAGCTGCACTTATAAACATTTTTCATATTAAACCTTCACGTTTTATTAATTGCCCAGTAAAAATGTGGAAAATAATCATTGCTATTGGTCTCTTTGCCGGAAGTGTTTTTTCAAACGGTACGTTTCGCTTTTACGAACAAAATATTGTTCTAACACAATTTTGACGAAAAAAATATTACTTACTTGTTTGTTTGTTTTCGTTTTCAATTATAGGCTCCACAGATAATTCCGACTGCCTCACAAAATCAAATGGAATCTACGCTAGTCCATCAGAATGCTCAACGTTTTTTATGTGCTCTGGTGGAGTAAAGACAGTTCACAACTGCCCCGCTCCCTTACAATTTTCTCCGAGTCTCCTTGTCTGCGACTGGCCAGCGAATGTCAAATGCGAGAAAACAGAGGGAGCGGACGAGGTTGAAGTAGGAGGTGGGAACGCCAGCAACTTTGACTGCAGCGATAAGAACAGCGGCCTGTATCCAAACCCAGAGGATTGTACAACGTTCTACGAGTGTTCCAACGGAGATGGGTTTCTTTTTGATTGTCCTCCTGGTCTTATTTTCAACCCGACTTATTTCATCTGTGACTGGCCTAGCGAAAGTAATGTCTGTCATGAAACTACTCGTCCTCCTCAAACCACATCTAGAGCCACCACACAAGCTCCAATTGAAACTACCGAAGACGATTCCTCATCAGAGGAAGAAACTACTGAACAAGCCGTCGTGACCGAAGACAATTCCGGAGAAACAACTCAACGCCCCGTTGACCCGGAAACAACTCAACGCCCTGTTGACCCTGAGACAACTCAACGACCTGTTGACCCGGAAACAACTCAACGCCCCGTTGACCCGGAAACAACTCAACGCCCTGTTGACCCTGAGACAACTCAACGCCCCGTTGACCCGGAAACGACTCAAAGTCCTGTTGACCCTGAGACAACCCAACGACCTGTCGATCCAGTAACGACTGAAGGTTCTGTTGATCCAGAAACAACAGTTCGAGTCACCACAACTGAAAAGCCAAAATTCTGCGTAGGAAAGCCAAATGGTCTGTATCCAAATGATGAAGATTGCACAACATTCTACAAATGTACAAATGGTTACACATATCTGATAAAATGTCCAGCCAACAACTGTTTTGACCCAGACAGAGTTGGCTGCTTTGAGGATCCTTCAGTTTGTAATAGGGTCAACTAAGACCAGCCGTGATTTAATTTCTAATTTATCTATTTTTTTGTACTTAGCTATGTTACCTACATTTGTATATAACTTGTAAAAAATCGAATGCAACAAATTGTAAGTTCACAAAATACTGCCATTTTGTACTTTTACTAATAATTTAATTTTTGTATTTTGCTTCGACTAAAAAATTTCCACTAAAAAATATTCACGCAAATTGTTTCCCATGAACAAACTACAAATTTGTGTGTGCAACAATACGGGGAAACTGAACTAAAAATATCAATACAAAAAAATGGTGTAATAAAAAGAGGAATAAGCTAGACGCTAGACCATGCTGAAACTTCAAAACACATATTTTTCAAGGCCATTTCTAATTTTGCATTTCATAGGTTTATTTGCATTCAAAATTTCATTCATTTGGCATTGCAAAATCGGAAATTTGCTTGAAATATGCAATCATCTATCATCTAGATTATATAACTGATTTATTTTCGTGGACTGGGTTTTTCTGGAATTTTCTATTTTAGAAAATGTAGGAACTTTTAGCAATCATGATTATGCAAAAGTTTCTTTGTAGCCCCTTTTCTAGTTTTAATCTAGATTTCTGTTCACGCATACAAGTTGTGCTATGTGCTGTATATTTATAGAGAATAGAGAGTCAGCACTACACATATTTTATACCCCCAGACATGCCAAAGGATTATTGACGCTTTATTAAAAAAGTAATACTTGTTGCTCTCTCCTTTTTCTCGCTAACTCTGACAGTAGTTTTGAGAATTGAGTCTCAATTTCCAACTTTCTGTGATATAAAGAAGGTCATGAGCGAGTGCGAATTTGCCTTCGATGCCCAGCGTTGAGTGACTCGAATCATCTCTTTTCATTTCATGCATTCATTTTAAGTTTTACATACCACATATATGCATAATGGTGTAAATGGGTATGAGCTTAGACTGCAGGTTTTTACTGATATAGAATCGGTAAAAACCTAATATTTTTATCTTACTTCTGTCTCTGACTTTTGATACTTACTCAGGACACTCGCACGTAAAAGTTTGCAAGTGTCAAAGCAAAAGTAATGCGTTCTTGATTCGTATTCTTTGGTGAATTTAACGTGTAACAGTATCAGTACACACAGAATGCAGAGTAGTTCGCTCCGTAGTATTACTTCTCTTCAATCTCCAATAATACATACATATTACTTACTCCCAAGGTATGCATGTATTATCCGTCGTATTTGTAGTGCAATTTTTTGTATGTATGTATACACATTACACATACGAACAAGGCTGCAAACTCAAAGTTGAACTTACTTTAAGAGAGTTTATTATTTCCTCCCTGTCACACGTTTTCTGGATTCCAATATAAAACTTTTTAGGTGAGATTTTCAGCTTGGAAATTCAATTTACGTGGAGTAAAAGTGATGAGACATAAAAAAGGACTACATATTATTGTCAAGTGAGCGGAGACTGTTGACTGCTCAATACATATACTTGCTGCTGACTGTTGTGGCATTTGGGAGGAATCAGAAAAAGGGATGAAAGAAGAAGACGGAGAAGATGAACAGTGTATACGGCCTTATAAGGCCTTCACTGCATGTTACGATGGCCCTACACGGAAATTTCTAATCATATGACGTGAGTACATGCAGGACAAGAAAAATAAGTTGGGACACAAGTCAGCTGAACTTTGAGAGCTCATTTCATCTCATTTTATGCCAATCCACTCGACTGGTGATCTCCATACTATTTATTTCTAAACTCTTGAGTAACACCCAAACTGAACGATAAAGTAACTAATATTACAACTTGCAGCCAGTGATGACACAACCATGTTACGTAATATTTGTAACATGGTTGTCACGTGGTGTAATGATGAACACTTTACAGTGTTCATCATTAGTGATTAAATGTTTTTAAAACTTTAAAAGAGTACAGCCCCTATGATTTAATTTAATCTTTTATTTGTTTAGGACTCAGTTTTTGCCAAGTGTCTCTAATGCATCAGCTAGAAGTTACTAGATAAGGTAAAAAAATGGTATTTTATCCTTATGCGCCGGCTTTTGACTCTTCTCATTTACAGGATACATTTACATCTGTGTACAAATGTAAAATAGTGCCACTTGGGAAAATAATTATGTTGGACATGGGGTGTAATGGCTATTGAATCTTGACCAAAAACACTCATTGACATGATGATAAGTATATTATTGGACCATTTAAAATTTAAAGCCACTAAACTTGCCTTTCTTGAACCTGTTTTACTATTTCTACAAAAGCTTGATAAGCGACACTGTGCGTATACGTATGTATGTATATTAGTTTATAAGTGGCTTGTCTAAGTACAAAAGATGTCATAAGGAAACTTCTTACAAGAAACAAAAGAATTCCTTTCAAAACTCTGTTGTGGCTTTACTTTGACACACTAGGTTGTATTTTGAATTGTATTTATATATTTATGATCTTGTACAACTCCTTAAATTACCAGGCGACTTTATGGGCGATAATAATAACATTACTCCCTGCTATAGTCTCTAAATTTAGACACTGCTAATGAACAGAAGGTTGAGGATTGAATATTGAGCACGTTTTTTTATGTCATTTCAAGTTTTTGTATGTGTGTGGGTAATTGATGAGGAATTTGCAAATCAACGGCACTACAGATTACAGATAGCTTAAGTTTTGTAATGTTGTGCGACCTTGTATAATCTCTCTAGGTTTAATTCAGAAGGAATTGGGCTCTGATATAGTTGATCGAATAAACCTCAATGAGATCACGTCATGCGGCGTATGCTTGATTTACTATGCAGAAAGGATATTACAGAATGTGGAAAAAAGTAAGAATTTCAAACTAACTGGCAATAAATATAATAATACAATGTAGCTAACCGATAAATTGCCAACCTGCAGAACGATTTTGAGTTGTGAGCAAGTCTCTCGAGAAATTCAAAGGACTTTCCCCACTATCTTTATAAGTGACGACGATGTCAACAAGGATTAGAAAATTGCCGATTTTTAAATTATCTGTACATTCTGCGTTCTAGTCACCGAAATTGGTATTTTGCCTTGAAGTTTTCAATATTTCGATCAGTATCCGAGGTTTGCTACTCCCAAGTTTATTTACCTCGGAGCCAAAGCGTGAAAACAACAGGATGAGAAACAAATTCAAACTAAAAGCAATAAGGAAAACCTTCATAAAAAATGTATGCAAGATAAATATACCTATTGCTTTTACTTTTGAAAATTATTCACGTCAATTTATAAACAGTGTCACTGGCGACGGAAATTTCTATCACATTTGAAATAGGTTAGACTTCATGACTTTAAACGTTGGGCGCCATTTACATTTAGAGCAAACAAACAAATTGGTGGAACAATGGTTGGCTTTAACTTACAAAGGTCTATTCGAGTAAAATTTTTGGGTAGTTTTAGAAATTAAAATCCCATCTTAAACTTATGTTTGCTTAAAACATCTGTAAATTTTTCTCTTGTCATAACCATTTAAAAACTTCTTTATCAACTTTTATCGCAAAATCGAAAGCGTCGACTTTTTTACTACATATTCCAGTACTTTCAACTGAGCATTGAAATGGGTATAACAACAGCGGAACCTGTGAGCTGAGATCAAGCAAGAACCAAGAACCAACTCATACAATCTTCAATTACTGGTATCAGATTCTCCGCAACTTCCAATTTAGGAACTTTTGTTTGTTCCAAGCTCATGTCCTTTTGCTCCTCATCTGTCATCCTGCATGTAGATGCAATGTATCACTAAAGCCAATCTCATAGAAAAATACGCTATTTTTCAATTTCAGTTTTGTTAATCACAGCTTTGTATGCAGTACCAATCATTCTTATGTGTGATTGAGCTTCAGAATGTAGCTTGTAATGAATTGCAATTGATTGAACATGTCAAAGTAACGATTTGTCTTCTCGCCCCTGAACGTTGTTTTATTTCCTTAAACTTCAAAGGTAAATCAATTTTAAAATGTTATCTTTTGCTTTAATCCCTAAGCGATGGTGTAGTGCCATAAACATTTAATTGAAGTAAGTTGAACCTGATTCAATAAATTCACAAACTTACATGATATATATGTATGTACATTGTACATATTTTATAGATATCCTTCAATTATGTTGTAAACCATGAACAACAGTGATTCTAATTCATAACATTCCTTTGCATCTTCTCGTTTTACTTGCAAAATTAAACAACTACTCTACATGTGCGGTTGTCATTTAGTTTACATACAAATTTAGTTGCAGTGCATATTAAGTGGTTATTTAAGTGGTGCGTGTATCTCTCCAAGGGTTATCACTAGTCGCGCATCCGATTTTGATTCAAAATGCTACTGACTCAATTCAAGGCCGTTTTATCAATAACGTTTTAAAGATTAGGGGGTGATTATTATCAATCACACATTAACAAATAAACATTTTTTCAGCTGCTTAGCTTACTATTGCTGAAGCAGCAAATACATTAAGTGAAAAAAGGATTAACATCTCGGTTGCATTAAACATATATCTATTTTGAAAATTTCCGTAAGCTGATATTTACTTTATACCACTTGCGATTAGTACAAGGAAATAGTTACAATTAAGTAAGCACTTACCGTTTTCTGCTTTATTCCGCGCTCTAAAGTTAGTACGAAATCATAGAAATGTACATATAGAAAAGTTAGTGTAAGAGCCTGCTGCACTATTAGATCTGGAGTCAGTAGAATGTCTTTTGTTTTCTTCACCTTTCAATGCGGTTATGAGTGTTCAAAAGTGTAGTAGTTTTGCCCCGATTGAGTAAAAAAGAGTAAAAAACTTGTCTATGTTATATTTTATTCATGAGTTCACATTCAACACAATCTTCCTTTCCTTTTCTATATAAACGACTCTCTGATATAGTTTACATTTATAAATAAAGATGCATATCCAACCCAATGAGTATAAATATATACGTACAGCATGAGTAAATATGTGCGGGAGGAGATTGTGATATCAAGGGTAAGAAGTATAAACGAAAAAAAAGAAATCGGGTGGAGTTTATTACTAACTTTTACCCATCTTACCGTCACACATTTTCTCTCTCCTTTTCCCTGCTATTCCAACTTGGATGGAATTTTTTTAGACATTAACTTCAACTTGAAGATTGGAGAAACTGAAGATAGAAGACAATGGAGACACACTCAGCCGACCGTCGCCCGAAAATATCAAAGATAACAGCACGGTGTCAATTTGGAAGTTGGGAAGTCGGAGAAATACATACAATAAATGAGACAAATGTCGACACACGTGCAGAAAAATATCCTGATTTTCGTGCAGTAACCAAAATCAAAATCGTGAGTAACGAGAATCAGGTTCAGTACGGGAAACGAAGTATCTTCTGCATTTTTCTTTCTTCTTATTGTAATTATCATACTACAAAACGTAAGGCGGAGTTTCAGATCGTATTCAAAGTTTTGTCTTGAATTGTGTGTTGTTAATTGCAGTTGAGTCTCCGACTTTACGGCATTACTATTGCATATTGCAGGAATTCCTTTTCCTCATTTTACGCTGATCAAACTAAACGAATTTCTCATTAATCATCTATTGTGCGGACCTACGGACGCATAATTTCCATTAAAAGGTCACGGAGTCATGCATACACCATGTACTTATTATACCATGTATATTCATTGTAATCTAGTAATCGATGATGATCTCGCTCCCATTCCGATTTCAATTTCGATCTGGTTTTCCAAAGATCGGGAAAACGGGGTTAGATCTCAAATTGAGATCGTGCCGAATCCCGATGCAATATAATATAAGGAAGGCAGCACACTGAGAGAAAATAGAGAAAGTCAAAATGCAGAAGACAATGCAGAATACAGAAAGCGCGGCTCAGAGTAAAAGAAAACTGTCATTATGCTTTTGTATTTTTTCCCTAGCAAATCCTGTTCTCTCGTTTTCCGTCTTGCGTTTTTCTGCAACGCTCTCATTCTCTTTATGTATTTAGAGCACTTATCTGATGAACAGCGAATGTGTAAATGAGCTTAGCTTGAAACTTAGCATGGCAATAACCACAAGTTAATAGACAAGTAACATCAAGTCATTTATTTATGTACAAATCATGGAACATTATATTTAATATTCTATTCTCCATCATTTTGGTACAAAGTAGTTTTTATTTTTATAAACTCGGTGTCAAAGTCACAAGCATAACTTTCCTTTGCCACTCGTCTCACGACAAATTCGAAAGGAGTAAAATTCGTGTACTGAAAATATGGTACATCAAATGGGCTAAATTCGTGGCTCATCCGTTTAAAGAGACCAAAATCACTTAAAACTAATGACTGGTGCATTTCCAGGGTGAAGAACACCCCAGTTTCCTTTGGTTTTTCAACACAAGATGTGTCAGCAGATCCCCTTGGAAGAATAAGAATCCCCGGTCCCCAAATAAAGTAAATTGCGGAATCGAGCCCTCATATAAAATATTGTTCAAAAGAGTAGTGGTCTACAAATGGTGTTAAACAATAGTGGTCTTGCATACTGTATGCATTATGCATAATGTAGATTACAAATATGGAACCGTTTACAACAATTTCCCCCATAAACCCGGCCAAAAACACGTAAAACGGATCAAAACCGGTCTGTATATAATATATCATTGTATGAATAAGTAAATTAGCTGTAGAGAAATTGATGGTAACTGTAAGATGTTGTGTACAATAATAGTAAATAGTAAATAATTCTATCATGAGGTTTAAAGAAACCACAACGTGATTCGCGCGAAGCGCGAGCTTGTTTAATTGATGGTTAACATATTAAAGCATAGTTCAAAATTTTATACGCATAGAAGTTTAAGCTGTAATGTCAAAAACAATTTTTAGGAATCAATTTTTAAAAATTGCCGTGAAATTTTAGCACTTTTATTGAAAGCAACATTAATGGTTTTGAACACATCAATGAACGCTAAAATTTTAGGACAACAACATTTTCGCATTAATCTTGTAGTTATAAAAAAGATAAGTATATTCTGCAATGCATTTTTATTGGCTTACTGTAGAATTAGCAGTAATTATCAAATTACACTCATGTATATCTATTAATAAACCAAAAATCTCAAAAGTTCAGGCCACATCATGATTGATGAGTCAATATTAATATTAATTATTTTTCATTAAAATTACAGCTGCTATCTACACAAACGAACATGCAAAAATGCCAAAGCCATCATTATTAGGGAGCGAAGCTCCTTCTATTGCGATACCATTGCTGTCCGTCCGTCCGTCTGTCACGTAACGCATTTAAAGTCGCTAGGGTCAACCGATTTACCCAGGAGTTACACCAATCGATCCGTCTCGTCGAACTACAGACCCCTATTGATTTTGGTGATGATCGGATTACCCGGTTCCGAAAAAACCCGGAAAAACCGAAAAAAAAC
>JAQIVE010002446.1:0-19869 GCA_034698285.1 Sminthurinus bimaculatus | reverse complement strand
TCGCTGGTTGTTACTAATCATGTAGTTACATTTTAAATTTTCCATCATTTAGGCAAGGATTGCGGGGACTTTTCTAACGCACTACGTAGTTGCATTTTGCATTATATTTTACGTACAAATGTATGTACTTGTAGCTTGTAGCTCACCTTTACTTTTCCTTTTACTTCCCACGGCCCACGCGCTTCCTTCCTTTTCCTTTCTTTCTCAGTATCAGTATACGTACTGTATTATCCTATAAAAGTAGGTATCTGTACACAGTATTATGGAACGTGCACACAAATTATGCGCGAGAAAAAAATGTGTTTTACTTGTTCCGTGGAAACCTGAAAAAAAAGGAACACTAAATCCTTTCTTATTTAGATATCTTTGATATTCTATCTTGCATATTGTACAATGTACATGCACACTAGCCCGTCATACAATTTGTCAGCTGTTTTTGAATTCTGGACTTTATCAAGTCAATATTCAAAAGATCCATAAAATTCTGATTGTCAGTTTCCTATATACGTAAAATCTCGTTTGTAAAATTTTTTCTCTAGAAATAATTCATATGTTTAAACCAGAAATCAAAAATTTATGCCGAATCACTCTGAATCCGAAATAAAACTAACAATTTGGGACAGTCTACTATACCTATAAATACGTACATGGTGTAATGTACATTGGAAAAAAGGGCAAAGGAAAGGATGACTATGAAACTAAAAGTGAACAAAGTGCCATGAAATATTCACAAGCTGAAATCAGCAAACAATATGGATTATTTTGCTCTTGTCTGTGTGTATTATGCTTTATACTATCTATCTATACACTGATGTATGGCATGAAATGTACAAAAACAGTCTGTCCCAACAAAAAAAAATTCTGCAATAATTTTGAAATAAAATGTTGATAAAATTTGGGGGCCGAGATTGTCGTTCATTTGATAACAATAAAGGTGCGTGCATCCATTCAAGGAAAAGAAGGACAATGTAAACACCCGACGAAAAATAAGAGCGAAAAACGAGTGTGTACATGTATTGTATGTAGGCATGTAGAAGAATGGGAGAAAAGATAACAGCAAATGCTAATTGAGACGGGATGATAAAGCAAGAAAGTTGTACATGTGTAGGTATTTAATGCTTTCTATTTGCTCCTTGACTAACGAATGAATGGTGAATGGATGGACGGACAATATGAATTGAGCTATGTAAGAACAATCTTAAAAACCCAGAAGGAATAAATTCCCCTCACAATAAAGCAAAAAGCCCCGAAATTTTTTACATGCGTAATTTACACCAAGGTTTGAGGAAAAGAGCGTATTTTTTATGCACATATGTATATATGCATACGACTGGAAACCAATTGTAATTTGAGCCTTGGAGATTTACAACCAGTATTCTTAGTATGCGACCCATCTTTTTTGTGCACGTGGAGTGAGGGCGAACATAAATATGTATACATATATGAGATTTGAGATAGATGCGTGAAAATAGGTTTATTTCTTGGATTTTTTCATACAGAGAGCCTCTCTGATCTAATTGTGAATGCAACTTGTGTATGTATGTGCAATGTACAGTGTACAGGGTACACGCATCGGTGTATAAAATACCCAGAATTTTGGTATTATATATGTTTCTATCTAGGCATATAAATCCTGCATGTGGCACGGGGTCGAGGACAAAAGAAAAGATTGTCGTGGGTTCAATTTTGAGTTGAGGAAACAAACTCAAAAGTCAGGACAACAAGAGTATCTACACATGTACATATATGCGTACACATACGGAGCTTAATCAAAGGTGGTGAAGGTGAAATATTACCAAGACAAGGAAAATTCGTCTATCTGTCTATGTATACTCTCTGTTTTGTTTTCTATCCTCTTTGTTTATATTATATCTGCACATTTGTCCTTTATACATACATATCGTATATACAGCTTGCATTATTCACCACTTGTTTCTCTTCTTCTCTTTGCTGTGTTGTCTTTACTTCTGGTTTCTTTTTGAACAAGACGAAGGAGAAAAGACAAAGATTTGGTGTAAATACCATCCAAGAGTGGTGCAGTATACTTGACATGTGGGACTAACATAGAAATAGATGGAACAGCAGCAGCAAGCAGGAGCCTCAACAAAAACAACAACAACATTAGAGCAATCTTGAAATGCAAATCAGACAGGAAGAGAAAACTGTCACTGGGATATCGATATTTTCCAAGCTACTAAGTACACACTCGAAAGGAAGAAAATGAAAACCTCTTTTCTACTTTCTACATATACGAGAGGGTCTCTTTTCCCTTTATCTTTCCCGCTTTCAACTTTCCACTTTCTTTCTTCCCTGTTATGAAAATATAGACGACCTGTTTTTGTATCCATTTTGTATTCCACTCGGGTACAAAAGTAAAATGTTTCTTCCATATATATTGTATATATATGCACGAATATACTTATATCTGGATGAAAACTATACCGACTATCTACATACATAGATAGTACTTGAGACAAGTGCGAATCACGAGTCACCTTTCTCCTCGAGCAGGCACTTTGTTCCTTTCTCCCTTTCCCTTATATCTATCTATGTATACTTATGTAAGTATTTTACATCTAAATGGAGGACAAAGGAGGAGGCGGAGGAAACCCTTGAAAATGTTGAGGAAACCAATAAACCATAATTTAACTTTTGTCTAATGTTCTCGCCTCGCCCCGCTCTGTCTCAACGTCTCAATGTCTCAACTTGTACTTTCACTTTTTACATTTTTCAAAGGCCCTTTTCGTCCACGCGTTCATACTTACATATTATCAAATAAATGAAATGACTATATAGGACTGTGCCGAATTACTTAATATTACTTATTCCAGGCAGAGAGTACGTTAATTTTTCCCTGTTCGGTCATATTCATTAATTTTATTTGGGGCCCGGTCAAAAGCGCTGGCTTTTACTTTTATATAGACATGCAGACAGACAGAAAGACGACACAGATGTATGATGAGAATCCATTAGGAAAGCAAAAATTGCCCTTTGCTTTCCTTTTTGCTCCCCTTTACAAAGTACTTTTGCATTTTAGCAAGAGTGGGCGTAAAACTTTTCCTTTATATTACATAAATATTATGCGTCTAGTTTCCTTTTCTTGTGCCTCCTCTTTGTACATAACTGTAAAGTATGGGTTAATACATCACGAGCATTTTAAAAAAGTAGGCTTTTAATTGAACAAGTGCGTAAGACATTATACATATACATTTTAGAATTCCCAAGCACGGCACTTTAAAAATGAAGCCTTTGGTTTTGCTTTTGGTCTGATATACATAGAGAACCTTAGCCAGAGTATTTTGCGGGGTTTTTTGTTTTATCACCCGGAAAATTTTACGACCCGTGAAGTCCATCGAGAGGCCTCATTATATTGCACAACACTATGTATATATGTAGTATGTAGTAATATACTGTCGCCGTCATAATAATCCTTCCCTATAGGAAAGGGGAGGGAATTTCCAGCTTTGGGCTTAAAATTAGTTCCATTCATTTTATCCTAAGGAAAATTCCATATGTGTATAGAATAAAGCAAAATATGTATAACCTTTTGAATGGTGAATATTATGTAATTCTATCAAGAAATATATGTGTAAAGCTCGCTTTTCGCCAGGTGTTTATGAAATCTGCAATCTGCATGGTATGGTTGACGAATTTGAAAGACTTGCTTTATGGTTTTCCCTGTGTTCAAACTGGGAAGAAGTCGACTCCATTTTGAATCTAATCCATCGGCTTTCAACGGAATATTCATAAGGATTTGCACTTGTAAATGTAGTTTTCCATGCCTTACTTTGAGTTTAAACGTAAATTTTCACAGTCTCTTTCTTTTGTGTGTGTGTGTATCCCAAAAGCCATTCGTTTATTTATTGTTTTATTTATGAATTTCACTCACGTTCTGCTCATTTTAAAAATTTCTTGGAATCGTCTTCAATCATTTTGCCAGTACATTACGTACACATGTTATATGAATTTTCTCCGGCAGAAAGACGAATGATAGAAAGTAATTTAACTTGATGAATAATGATGATGATTATTATTATTTCGAATTTTCAAGGCCTTTCTTCCCGTCTAGTCGTCTAGTAGCATGACAGTCAAGTAAATTGACAGGTGGATAAAATATGATGGGAAATAGCTCATGACTTTTGTTTATTTTCATTTTGCTATTTTACTCCTTTCGTGGCAACTTCCAAATGACGTGACAAATGACAAGGACTCCATTTCATCAAGACTCTGGTCTGTTGACAGAAGTCGGCACTCACAAGGATGATTTTTCATCCGGTTCCTCTTCAACCATTTTTATTATTGTATATTGTATAAACACTTTGCTCAACTAATTCTCAAGGAAAAATTCCGACACAGGCACGACTAGAGCGGTCAATTTGGGGTTTGTGTCAAGGAAAATTTATTATGGCTAACGTTATGGCATTTTTTGCTCGATTTTTGTCCTTATCCTTTGTTCACTTTGAGAAAATGAAAATTGTTATGAAAAAATCGGTATTTTATGAGATTATTTCAAAAATGTGTTTATCATCTACAAGTTGTAGAAACCTTTTTAAAAATTTCTACTTTGTCCATAAATTTTTTCATACTTATCTGCCTCTGGAGCATTTCCATGTTGCATAATATTTATATACTTATTTTTGAATAGGAATGGCCACATTTATCATTTTTATTATGCATCAAGTGAAATTATCTAAAGTAAAAAAAGTGTGTAAAAAATAATTCTTAATGAAACCTCTGTTTGTTTGTTTGTTTGTTTGCCTTTTGGATTTGACTGCCACCAGTTGCGAGAGATTCGGCACGAGAATCTGAACGCGTTCATTGGCGCCTGCATCTTCGACGAGGGGATTTTGCTGATCCAGGAGTACTGCTCAAGGGGATCCATCAAAGACTTACTTGACAACGGTGATCTCAAACTCGACGACATGTTTGTCTCCAGCCTCGTGGGCGATCTTCTGCGCGTAAGACACTTTGGTTCCTTTTCTATGTATATGTAACTGTAGTTCTATAATAAATTATACATCCATAAATACTTGCCTTTAATATGCGGACAAAATATTCCGCCGGATCCTCGACTTTTATTCGATTCTATTTTTCCTTTCAAAAATGTGTACAAAATGTACATTATACGCTCCAGCATTGACAAGATCAGTTCTGTCCACTCAGTTGCAGCGTCAAAGAAACGGGGTACAATAGAAATCAGAGCATCAAGTTCTTCCAAAGACAGGATAACCTATGTATACTCTCTGCTTTTTATTAAATGACCGTCCAAATTTTACTTTCTTTATCTATACAAGCATGGAGAAAGTAAAATTTGGAGGGGCATTTAATGAAAAATAGAGAGTAAAAGTGTCAGGACAATATTGGACACAAATGTAGACATACATGCATACACATAGATATACATTCTTCATTTATATTTATTACACGTCCATTCGATAAGCTTCTACTTTGGCTCGAGGACGATTAGTTGTTCCAAAGGAATCCTCCTGTCATTCACCACCAACCACCAACAACCAACATGGCATCAGCCTTTCAGCCTTTAAGGCAGCTCCTTGCTTCTGTCCTTTTTGTTCAACTCTTTCTCCCGTTTCTCTCACACACTCTCTCTCTCCTTTCTTTCTCCATCTGCCTGCACAACACGTCCATTTATCCTTCCGCAACCACAACCACAAATACCAAAACTAACTATTTATATATATACAACAAAGCCAAAGAGCAGTGCGTTTTTTTCGTTTTTTTAGCTCCAATCTTTTTTTATCCTGTCGTCCAGCAAGCCAGAAGGATTGGAAGCTTTTTTTCAAAAAATCAGCTTCTCCACTTCCCCCATTCGATATACATAAGTACTTACGTAATATGCTTTAACTGGGAAATTCTTTTCGTAGACACGACAAAGGAAAGGCTGAGAGTTGGGAACAATGTTGATTCCACGTTTTTTGTCTTTGAGTTGAAATGGAATGTCTATTTTACACACAAATGTACATACATGCATGTAGATAGTAGATAAAGGTGAAAGTAAAGGAGGCGTCAAGAAAGAGATTAGGAAAATTTTTGTATTAACTAACGAAAGAGCATAAAAAGAAGTTTACTCTTTACTCCATCGTCGTTATTTCTGGAAAAAGCTCAAAAGTCTCTTCAGATTTTACAAGCACATACATACATACATAGTGTGATGGCTCCCTCACTTAACTTAACTTTGACTTTACACATTCATTCCTCATTTCGTTTCCTTTCACATTATTTGCAGGGATTTTAGACAAAGACTTTCGATTTTGGGATGAGAAAAGAGGTAAAAGTGTTCCTTGAACACTGAACATTGAACAGACAGATAAGATAATGGATAATCTTGAGATTTCTAAAAGGTAGAAAGTATACATACAAATGGGAAATGGGAAGGCGTAAAAGCGAGAGGATGATTGACGACTTGTAAATTAAACTTTTCTTTTCATGCACCATGTAAGCATGTGTCTGAGTATGTATGTGGATGTATGTTCAAGGTGTCTACTCAAACTTGAAGATTATGCTTCCCTTTTTTGGTATAATCATCCGGCGAAAAAAAGTATTCTACCAATTTTGACAATTTATTTGCCTAAAACATTTTATATAATAATCTTTTATACATAATACATATATAGATACTGAAAGTTACTTTAAAAATTGCAAAAATTTACTCAAGTTTTAGCTGTCAACTTTTGTCAGGTATTCTACCTGCTAGAGCAATATTCGACCCTTAAAAATTTCCACATGTGCGGATATGATGGATAAAAAGGAAAAATGTTTTTTTTCAATTTCTATTTAGCTATTTATTTGTTTGTTTATGGTGACGTAAATGACGACGACGACGATGACGACGAGGTGGCGACTTTATATGTACATACATATGTGACCCTGATCACGACTTTGACTTATGGCCTCGCATTATTATTTGCTTATTCCTTGTTCCATATCATAGGAAATCGTGCTGTATGTATAATGTATAATGTATCGAATATTGAAATGAAAATCCGTTGAAAAAAAACGCAAAAGTTTTCTTTCCGAATTTCTCGATGCTTTTTACTTTTTTACTATCGTGTTTCTTCTTTTTCTCTTACTCTCGCTTTTTCTCTTTAAGTGATTGGACGAGGTTCCACCAAGTTTTTTCGATTCTTTCCGCTTACTTGGCTTTGGCCCTGATATTTCAATTGTGAACTGTACACTGTACACTGTACATGCTTCATCGTCTAGAGTATGGAGACGTGAATTTGAATTTGAGCTTGGGACATTATTTCAAAATTGTGACTGGGAAAATCCAGCATAACCTTCATGTTCCTTCCAAACTTTTATTATACATACATACGTATATACAAAAATGTGTGAGGAAGACGAAGCACCTGATTTAGATTCATCGAGCCTTTGTCACCCTGAACATTGAGCATTGAGCACCGACAAACCGACAGACGGAGAAACGGAGGGAAAAGACACCGAAAAACTTCTTTCCCGTGTATTGTGTACACATTGGTTGTACAATGTAAGCATATAACGTCTGATTACAAAATAACTGGACTGAGTTTGAACCTGTGTAAAAACCAAACCAGTGGATATTTTTGGATGCCCTTTACACATGTAGTAACTACATTCATTAGCTATTAAAGGCACCATATTACATGACTGTGGTAGTTCAGGTCCTTCCACAATATGTACTTGCGTGGACCTCTCCGAAATTGTCTTTTTTCAGGAGTTTTAGGCGTGTTACAATTTTTGATACATAATCTATAGACTATAGATATAGTTGCCAATAAAGGACTTAAATTAAAGAAGGGAGTTTATTTTCATAAAAAATGTTGAGCCCGCGACTAAAAAACTATCCGGGGTCAGAATCCAGGTCAAAATGTTTAAAGAGTGACCTTTTTCAAGTCCCAACACAAATGACGTTACAGTAGGACTAAAAAAAGGATATGTATCAATCCAAAGCCTAAGTTTATGTTAGAACCTTTGTTTTGATGGATCCGAAAAGGACGAGGTCGTAAGACCAACCGTTTAGAAAATATAAGCTTTAGAACTTTAGTGGACGTTTCTTTTCTCGCATTTTAAACTTTTTGAAAGAACTCCAATTGCGTTTCAATACCTCTTCAAATTTTGTACCACAAAGACGTTTTATTTCGGCTATGATTCCAATATAAATGTTGTAGAACAGATCTTTCTAAACAAATTTTTTATTTTAGTCAAAAGTCTTACATGCATGGTTAACGAGTTAGAATTTTTTGAAAAATTATCTTGGGTATAGGGCAAATGCATGTAAAAATCAAAGACATTGAAAAAAGTAATAGAAGGCATTTAATTTTCTGGAATTTTTTCTTCCAGCTCGTTGTAATCAAGGGCAAGGAAGAATACAAGGATAGGTTGTTCGAATTATTCCAGAACATATTTAGTTAAATTAAATTTTGTCCCGTAAATCGACATTTTTGGGATCTTTCAGACAAATGTTAATTGTGAAGAGACCTGAAGTACCAGAGCCATATGGTGCTTTTAGGAGCTAATGAACGTAGTTACTACATGTGAAAAGGGCGTTCAAAAATATTCAATGGATTGGTTTTTACAGAGGTTTAAACCCAGTCCGGATTTCTTGTTATCAGACGTTACTACTTCAATATAAATAAAATAATATTATTTTTTTAAATATTAATTTACTTAGATTGAATCTAATTACAAAATGAATCTTTCTCTTGTTTTACTACTTCAAAACAAGGACCATAAATTTTTGTGGATGCTCTGGATAGTGTCATTACCCACTGTTTTAATTATTTTCATTTTAACAACAAGCGCTTGTATAAATAATATTTGTGTAAATGAAAAAAATTAATATTATCAATATTAACCAATTTACTTTGGATTATTTAATAATCCAAAGTAAAATTGGTTTTTAAAAGCACTTACATAAAAAGTAAAATTGGCTCTTGGGATAATAATAGTAATCATAATAGCATTAGCGTGTTTACAATTTACTACTGTCTGCTGTACATATAATATAAATTAAATTTGTAAATTTTCAGAATCTGAAAATCATAGGTAGAAAAAGTAGTAGTTGTTAGTAGAGTGTACATATCTCTAGATCTCTACATATCGTAGACGGAATTTCGTAATCACCGTTATCATCTTTGTAGATACCAAAGCTTAGAGGAATTTCAAGTGGACTGTGAAACGTTAATACACGGAATCGGTGTTTATTTTGGTGGGGAACAACTCAAAGGACAAGCCGTGGCAGCTTCTTTTCAAAAGGAAGTAATGCACGATATTCAGGTACAAATTTTCAACTTTGAAAATAATAAATTATGCCATTTTTTCCCTTCAGAGCAGGACTAAATTATATAATATGTTTGAGTATAATGTATAAAAATTCTTTCTTAATAATTTATAATCTTATTTCGACTGCTGACAATTATAAATTTCAGGAAATCAAATTGTGTCATGATTGCTTTCAACGCTCAAATGAAAAGGAACAGATGGGAGTGTGGTGGTTTTGTCTTCCTTGTACTACCCCTCATGAAGTTGTATGGGCGAAACAATCGGGATATCCTTATTGGCCTGCAAAAATAATGAAAGGTTAGGAGAAATCTTCTAAAATTAATTGCTATTTGGTGGTGTAACTAAGGTTAATATTTATGTCTACAAAATATTGAAGCTCGTACATATTTGGGAACTTTGGAAGAAATTCTAGAGTTTCCATTTCCTCCAATGTCATTCCTCTCCATTTTTTTGTATATTGTTTTTTCCAATTATAAAATTATTATTTTAATTAATTTTATGACAGTTGATGGAGCTAAATATGATGTACGATATTTTGGTGGAAATTATGAGCGTGGACTTATTGATGTAAAAAATATACAACCTATTGACACGCCCCTAAGCAGCCTTAAAATTCGAAAAACTGCAGCTTGGAACGACGCTTATGACGAACTTCAGAAATTTCAAGACATTGCCAAAAATCCCGACAAGATCAATTCTTTACCGCAAACAAAAGGAGGTAAAAATATTTCTCCAGCGAAGGTTACTCCCGCTTCAAAGACAAAAGGTCATTTTTTTACAAAGATCCTTCCCAATAGATAGATAGATAGATAGATAGATAGATTCATCACATTGTATGCTGTCTTGTGGCTTCAAGGCCATTGTATCCATAATGAGTATCCATTGCACGCTCTTTGGACGGCTAAGTACATGCACAAATACATACATTCAAACTTAACTATATTGAACAAGCATGCATTATATAAATGTATGCTATTCAATATTATAGTATTTCCTTATATTTTTATGCGAGTTTTTATGGTTTTTAAATAGGAATTTAAAAACTACTCAGCCGATTTTGATGATACCGGTATCAATCGATAGGTATCAACCTAACTTAAAGTTTGTGCTAGGTTTATTTAAAATTTCTACCGGGGTCACCAAGCGACCTCAGTGGTAATTAGAAGAAAACACTCGAGTTCAGAGGTTCCATCTGAGGTGGTGAGAGTTGGCGATTTGGTTGAACACACACACATTCTGCTGGCGATACATAAGTACATATTTACATAAGTACATATGTACTTACACAGAAACTATGCAGATGTGTATTTTTCGTAATCTCAATGAAATCATCAAAATCGGCTCAGTACGTTTTTATCAAATTGGCCCTTTAGGGCCTCTAGTTATTTATTATACGCCTTTATGAACCTAATCAGCAAGAAATATAAGTAAAAAACATTCTTTATACACTATTTAGATGTTATTGTATAATCGTAAATAAATACAGTCGTAGTTTCAAGTAGATTAGAGGGAATAATATTAAGCATGAAGAATATTCACATGAACAAGCTATGTATGTTAATTTCTAATGGGCAGTTACTTTTTTTGAATTTTAATTTAAAATGGTGTAGGAACGACGGTGAAACGAGCTGTAAGTGCAAAAAGCGTAGAAGAAGTGGCAACAAAAAAGGGCAGAAACGAAATTGCTGCGCGAAAAAGTCTTCCTTCAAGGGCACCTCCTAGAACAACTTCGTAAGCAGCAACTAACACTAAATAATTATTGATACAATGAAATAAGGAAAGCGTGTATTCGGGTTGTTCTTATCTGCAACCATTAAATAAGGGATCTACTATCACAAACATGTTTGAGTAATAAGTAAATCATTATCATACTAGAAGTCGAGGAAAGAAATCGATTGGAACATCTTTAAATAATTCAGCTACTACCAGTGTTCATGCTAATGGCATTTCATCGCCGAAAAAGAAAGCTGGCAATGCTACGATAGCACGTAGAGACTCTTCAAATCGAAGCCCCGTTGTTTCTCTAATCAACGTAAGGCCTTTTTCTTTAATTGTTAATGTTTTTTAAATATTGAATTTTACCTGTTGAATTTTGTGAATCCTAAGCATCAATAAATTGATTGAACCCTATAACTATTGACCACCATGTCAAATCTGATTGGAAATCTAAATATGTTGAAGATTGAAAATTGCGAGCATTCGCAGTATCGATGACATTATTTACATTTTCTATTACATTCACACATTCTCTACACTCACTACTAAACTCATATCATAAGTTTTGTCCAATGATATATGAACCGTTTTTTTGATAATCGATAATTCTAAATTTTTTTACAGAGAGTTGCTATAGTAACCTCATGTACAAAAAATTAGAATTATCGATTATCAAAAGAACGGCTCATATGATATTATAGTTGTTTACAACTGTTTAATTTAATTTAATTCGTAATTTTTAAAACTAATAGAACCGTGTTAGACTTTCAGCTAATGAAAGCATTCAAGATGCAACTGAGCCTTTGGATCCAGATGATTTGACTTTCTTGAATAGATTAAATGATACAGTTGCAGATGATTCTTTGAGTGGAGATATTTACTTTTCAGATGATGAAGAACAAGATGTAAGTTTTAGATTATGTTGAAGTATGTCGCCTAAATTTTTTTATGCTATTTTTGCATAATTATGTCGGGGTTTTTAAAAAAATTATTTGAATTGTACAGGAACTTCAAGAAAAGGTTTCGGAAGACCAGGATGCCGTATCCTCGTCTGTTAACGAAAAACAAAAAAGTAGAAATGCATATACACAGGTTAACGCCAAAGGACAAACTTCCACTCGGTTGGATGCTATACGTGACAGGTTTGCAAAATATTTGAACAAGGTCAGACAAGAACATACAACAGAGATTTCAGCGAATAAGAAAAAACAATGGGTAAGTCGTGTTACTGCAAAATATTACACTTTTAGAAAAGTTTTTGAATATTATAACCAGAGATGCAATGCCACAAATTTATTATGTTGCTAGTGTTACAACTGTGAACGAGAAGCTATTTATCACTGCTGCTGGAATACTGCTTATTGTTCCATCGATTGCCAGCAACTTCATTGGTCAAAGGAACACAAACGTAACTAACAGTTTTTCTGAAAATAAACTACTAGATTTGTTATAGTTTTTTATGTGATTCATACAAATCATGTTTGTTTTGTTACCAAGGAGATTGAGATCTTCGTCACTCTTTTGATAACAATGTGATGAAATTTTTTTTCGTGAGCGTTTGAAGTCGAAAATCAAAATCAAATAACCAAATTGATTGATCTTGAGTTTTATTATGTAACTCGCAGAACCCTGTGATTAAAGAAAAACATGAATGATTACAAAAAAAAATACTAAATAACACCTTTATTTTTCTTTCAGGCCTCTGCAGACGTAAGAAGGCAGCTAACTAAAGCTGCGACCTAAATTTATGATTCCTGCTTCCCCCTTTTTCTTCCGATGTACGCATTTTACTTTTAAAATCAATTCAGTGTTTTGGTGTATTTTACATCGGAAGCAAAGATTGTTTTGTAGGATGTCAACCTTATGTATTTATTATTGTTTATGCTTAAAAGTTTTATTTTGTTCTGGCCGTCTTGTTGTATCTTTAAACTCATTCCTTATCCTTTGATTCGGTATAACTTTGTCATTTTGTTTAGTATATTTCGAGTTTATTTACCTATTTGATTAATGTGTAAAATCTACTACTGTTACTGTAGTATTGAGGCGATGCTGATTTTAGATGTACATCTTACGTTTAGTTGCGAGAATTTTAGAAATTGTAACAACAACGGAGATTTTTACAAAGAAACTATCTACTAGTATAACTAAAAGTACCACGAAGTTTTATCACATTTATTATGTATTGTAACAGTGAGAATACGTTTCAAAAATTCCATTTATTTTGTAAATTCTATCGTCATTTGTATAATATTTCAAATTAATAATTCAGAATTATGCATAGATAGATAGGTGCTAATGCAAAAGATTCAAGCACTTGGAATTTAAAATCTTAGGTGTTCATAGCAAAAGAATCGTCGATTGAAACATTTTTGTGAAAATTTTACACTAAATGGATTTTGCTGAGCTGAGAAAAAACTAAGAAAACTAATTTACGATGAAAACTGTTAAATACTGTATGCTATGTTATAATAAAAAGTTAACAAATATTGTTTTTCTGAAAAGGTAGAATATTTGATGAATAAATCGTTCTTGTACCATTATTACCAGAAAAATAGCGGTTTTGTCACATGTGAAAAAAGTATCGAATCATTGAATTAACTACATATAATTAAATTATCAAACAAATAAAATCTTACATCTTTGATTAAAAATTTTCGGAATCCTGTTTCCTGATTTCTGTTTGTAGTGGATAGTCGATGTAAAATGCAACCGCCATGATTGATGATTAGTGCACTAGTGACTAGTAATTACAGCGTTCTCCTAACTATAACAAGGCAGTTTTTTTTAATATGTTTGATGAGTTATTAAATTTGTGATGTTTACCTTGCTTACAAATGTTAATGATTAAAATTGACGGTGGAGTCTAATCTTTATCAATCGTCATTGGCAGTTTTCCGTTACAAAATATCTGCTTGTAAGCATGCACAAATAAAAAAATATTTATGCCTGATCTTAGAATATTTATCTTAGAATTTTTATCATTTGACAATGGCTGAACATAATATTTTGAATAATATTTTTTACTACATGCTCAAATTTATTTAAATTGTTGTGTAAGATATTAGAAGCTTAAGTTTTGCCATTCATTGTCTGTACATAGCAGAAACGTGAGAAAAATTACATAATAAATACCGTAAATACCTATTGTAACAGTTGAATCTTATACAGTCTTATACAATCTGAACAGTTTTCGATTCATTCATTGTTTTTAAAAAAGGTGTACGTCGTGAACGGGTTACGGAAGACAGTCAAGAGGACTTTTAGCAAAATCCTATTGCAAAATGGAAGATAAATGTTGAAAATTAATTTCAATAAAAATTTCTAATTTCCGCAAGAATGTCGATCAAAGTAGCATAACCCCTTTCCAGCCTTTGTCTGTTTAATAAACATAAACCATTTTTTACAATGCTAACATAATTAAGCAGCAACACATCAAGAAAATAATAAGCGTCTACTACACTGATTTTAAGCATGGACAACTATTATACTACTACAACACTTCTATTTTTAGTATTTGTAAAAACATTTTATTAACCTACAGTTGAATGATCGATTAAATGCTGAATAAATACCTATCTATCTATATTTATAATTTTTTAAATACCGCTTTTGAATGATGGACGAAAAATGTTAGTGTAATGCTAATGTAACAAATCATGCATAGACACAACCGTGAGTTTCATAGTTCGGGCAGTCATCTACGTTGAAAACATTAAATAAAGATTCATAGATCCGTATTGTCACATGTTTAAACAGATCAGATGCTACGAAGGGTAAGTTTATTCAAGATAAGTTCACTGCTCAAAATCTGTTTATACATATGACATTGGATAAGATAAATGGGACGAAACAAGTTAGGTACATTATAATATCAACATATATAGGGACTGACAAGACAGTAATATACTGCATTGACTTAGGTATAGGGGGTATTAGGTATTTGCTTTGGAGCCTTAACTATGTTTGTAAGATATCCCCTTCTGCACTACACATAAAATGAATGCATACTTTAGTCATTATATGGTAAAAGGAGAACTTATGACGGGCCAAAAACTCAGAATACAGCATATGTTCTTCTCTCTTCTCCTTTCTATTGCGTTCTCCAATCCACCACTTTCGTCTATCACTCTATCCACTCTCTCCTCTCTATTGCGCTCTACACTCTATTAGTCCTTGCATGCTTTTCCGAACATCACGCTCAATTCAAGAAAGTTTCCCTATATGTTGCCACTAGCTCGGATACAAGACGACTAAAAGATGAGAGAGTAACTCTAATGCTCAAGGTAGGAGAGAGAAGGACCTGCAATGTTTATTACGTAGCAGGCTTGAGTGTGTGAGTGTCTTGCTGTTATTTGTTGTTATTTAAGCATGTTTTTTGAGCGCATAGTTGCATTAGTGTAGCTGATCAGTATCATGTGTGACTTATGTGCATGGTGTAAGTGTGAGTATAATTGTACTAATAATTACAATAACTATAATTCGCACGTTTAATAAGCCCGGAGAAAACACTAATGTAAAAGCAAATGCAGCGCTTGCAAAGTTTTATTCAGCATAAATTTGACAATATTATATTATAGGGACATACTATTAACTGGATAGGCTAATTAACATAGACTTGACCACTATAAATTATTGGAGAGCTCCAAATACAAATACATACAACACAGTTTATACCAGAATAGAGCCACACACAATAAATGTACATGATGCAATAAGATTACGCTACTTATAGTAACTATTATTAGAGCATTTACATTATATTTGCGAACAGAATAATTATTATTCCTTTTGGGTCATAAAAATAAGATTGGAAGAAAATGATTGGTTGGACGTCACAAATGGACGAAGAAAGATCGTCAAATCCATCTCAGCTGCGGACATTGAAAATGTGGGCTATTAGATAGATAGATAAAGGTTTTTATTCGCATAAAATCGATTATGGCCGGTCAGCCTACACGATTGTGAAATACACATAATTGTACATATAATAATAATATAATATAGTAGAAAGCAAGTGTGTCCTTGCTATAAAAATTTAATAAATAGGTGTTGTATTGTTGCATATTAAATGTCGCTTATTTTGTTTTGATGTCTTGCTGCTTAGTAGTTATTAGATTCATAAAATAAAATTGCGTGTATATGCGTGTAAAGATATTGAAGTGGTATAATAATTAAAGGTCAAACATTTATCACATTAATAACATGAGTATGGTTAAGAATGTCATATGATATAATGCCTGGCAATTATCATGAAGTGAACAATAAAGGTAAACGAACAACTATTGTTACCGAATTATCAAGAAGAAGGTTTTATTCAATAGAAAATGGCGGAGCATACACGCTCAATGTGTAGAGAGTTCCCTAGTTATCTCTAAGACTGTTACAAGACGACTAACTTGAGAGAAAGCAAGTCCAAAACTCACAAGTAGAGACAAAAGAGTTTTAGCCTAGAGGCTTTACAGTACACACACGCGTATATGAGTCAAGTTGGTTTAACAATAGAGATATAGGACAAGAAGGAACGAGTGTATGTACAGTGTACCATAAATACAGTATACATACTTGCATTCCATATTACATATAATATACTTGGGTCATACTTACATATTATTAAAGGCTTATAAACATTATTGACTTGTCTACATGTATTATTGGAAACCCACATCCAATACAGCCAGTATAGTTATTATTCTAATTGTACACTTAACAATTAACTAGAGTCAGTTTGAACCAACAATTGCTAGTTCGGGCGCCCTAGGATCCTGAGAGAAACAGTTGGGATTAACCAATATTAATCCAGGCGAACTAACGGATTCGATATGCCATGTGTACAGTGAACGTCTATATGGCATATAACAGAGTATAGATACAATAATTGTACATGTTACAATAACGTTATGCTTACATTGTATTGTAACATTTAATAATTCAATAACATATACTTACAAAGAACCATCATTTGTACATTTCTTGTACGGCTAATGTGGGCTATTTCGCAACAGACAAAGGGATGTTTGACGAGCTCAAGCCTGTGCATTCGGATCAGTCTTCTCTTCATGTAGGCTACGCCATCCAGAAATTGGCTTTCAAACAGTTTGAAGGTTCAAGTTGAAAGCTACGCAGAAGATTACATAGCGTCAGATGATTCAGAGCAGCAACAACCTACACTAATGGAGGAACATGAGTATCACAATACGAAGAATGAAAAAGAACCATTGTCGTCTGAAATCAAAACTGAAAATGATCTGACCAATCAAAGTACTGTTAATAAGGATAGTGGGGATAAAAAATCCGAGGAAGACGACGACATCCTCAATCAATAATATCATCAATAATCATCGGTATCTCGAATCACAGTTATTATCCTTGTTGTTGATTTAGAATATTGATATTATTATATCATTGTCAATATGTACTTTTTGAGGTTGAAACACAGGGAGAGCAAAAACAAAAAGACGAGCTAGACAACAAGCTAGTACGAAATCATCAGAAACTGAACTGTAAATATGTTATTTTTCAACTAATACTTTGTAATGCTGCCGAGATTTTCCATAATATTTTTTGTTCACAAACGATCAACATGGAAAGTTGGTGGCTTTTACAAGTATTGTATGTATGTAGATGAAATTCGGAAAGAGAACGAAGGAAGGTGACACAGGAAGATACAAACTGAAGGCGCAAACTGTTCCCGTTGAACAGGCTTAGGTTCAGAGCAACGAACATTATACAAAATTTACAATATTATTTTCTCATCTCTCTTCCATCCTACAAGTATTCTATACAATCTGCATAGCTCTTTGTCCTTTATTCTCAACTCTCGTAAAAGTTTTCTATGAAAGATATGAGCTTCTTTATTCCTATAGCTTGTTTTTTTATTATAGTTGAAGATAGTTGAAAGCCATATAGTAGGAGATCATAACATAATACTACATATTATATGCAAGGTATAGGTACGTTCAAGTACACACATTCGATTTTGCCAGTGTGGTCTATCTTCTGAATTCTACAACGAAGTATAAGTCTGCTGTACGCACCATGAAGCCACGATCCATGATGCATGCATTTCGCACATTGATTTTTTACGTGTCAAGCAAAGGCCCGGGATAAGACAGACAGAGGCTGAGACTCACAATCAGATAGATAGATTCAAGTGGAATATAATCACACAGAATACAGAACGCATCCGCATGTACAATAGACACGCTACATGTGTGTACATACACATGTATGTACATGTGTATGTGGATGTATGTTCCTTGCACATACATACGTGCAACGTACATGCATATCTGCATGTATTTGGGCATATTAAGTAGCTGTGTGTTGCACTCGCCGTATAGAGGAGATCGTTGAACGTGATTTCACACAATCTCAAGCATATCTGCATACATACACATAAAATAAATCTAGAGGCTACGGGAAATGTTTCTGATATCATTTGGCTTCAAAAGTATTTTATAAGCTCGATTCGACGTGCGTAGTAATAGTTAAGAAAACCTTTCATTTTTAATAATGCGACTACGATTCTTTTGTGCATTGTACTAATGTTATGTAGATAAATGTACTCGAAGAGGAAGCCAAAACGTGTACACATTTTACATGTATCGTAGGATCCACGCTGGAGCTGGGTGCATTGGCCAGAACCAAAAAGTCAAATTTGATCCGAATCCTATATCCCAGTCTTCCATTTTCACAGCCTGCTGCAGGAGTCGTAAATAATGTACAGAAGGCATGAAGGACTCATTTCACTCGATTCCATTCTACACTAAATGCAATTCATAATGTGTGTTCTCGTTTATGCCTTGTTTTTACTGGAAAAATGACCTCGATGAACTCTTACAGAAATCACAGTTTCAATTGCAGCTATTAAAATTCAGTTTTGAACACAATTACTTGAACCTATCATTTATATACCGGAGTCGTTTTAAACTGTGTAGTGTTTTCAAGACATTTGTAGTCGCAAATAGTAAATGCAGACGTTTAGCAGTAACAACAGCGACGTCTGGTCGTGCAGGACACTGTGCCCGTTGCAAAAAAAGCCAGAAAACATTGATAATGATGGTGATGGATGTACGTACAAAAATATATTCAAACTACATATATAAATAGCCTTGACTTTGAACTTGTTTCGTGAGCGTGTATCATGTATATATCTTTTGTCTTCTATTGAACTATCTTGTGCTATGTTGTTATGTTATGATTGTGCTAGATGCTGGAGAAGAACGTCATCGACTCGCCTCGTTTCCTCTTATGTTTCTTTCTCCAGCTTCCATGCTTGCTTCGTTTGGCAGCATAGTACATACAGCAATTCACCCGTATCTTTGCCCGTATACGGATTTATGTGTGTAGTGTGTACAGTACGTTGTACATGCACCGTGGTTTTCTCCGTGTTTTTTATCTCGAAATGGAGGAATTGTGGAACTTTTAGTTTTTCTCCAAATTCTTTTTTAGGTCAATAGGATAGAATGGAGGACTGGAGATGAAAGTGAAAGCTGGAGAGATTCTTCCAGTAAAAATGGTCATTCCCCTATGTATGTATAGTATTTTATTCACGACTTCATTAAATTCAATCGCACCATAGCAAAGAGCCCCCTCCTTATTTCATTTTCATTTTCATAGTTCTGGATATACATCGAGAGAACTACCTGCGGCAATTTTCTGGAGAAACTCGGTGCTAAAGATAAAATAGTGGCAGAAGAGTAGGAGGCGGATCTGGTTGTATGTTCATTTGCAAAGTTGGGTTGTAAATATATATATACATGGAGGAGTGCAATGGAATTTAAGCGCCTAATCCCCGTGTTATGATATGTAGCCTAGCTATTATCAAGTATGAACAATAATGTAAGAACGAACAACTATTGTTACCGAAATAAT
>JAQIVE010002445.1:0-19870 GCA_034698285.1 Sminthurinus bimaculatus | reverse complement strand
CATATGATTATATTATTATAATATATAGCTTATTGTTGCTGTGTTGCATACTTTTTTATATGCAATGTAAGTAGCCAAGGAAAAAAAGCCATGCTCCACTCTCTAACATATTATGGCTTCTCTATAATTTTTACCATAAACATATTATTTCCATGTTATAGTACTGCATGGATTAACTTCAACGATAACTTGATCTAAACATTACGAAAAGTTTTTGTACCTCATATTTTTTTACATATTTAGGTAAACTGTATGTTACGGCGCATATAAATAACGCGTAATGCTTTTATGCTATATACATACTATGTATGGTGATCGTTCAAAGAACAAATCTTGTCATTACATAGAATATTGATATTATCTGAATGATTTGACTACGAATTGGTCTATAGAAAAATGTGATTCTTATTTTCAGTCTTTTTCTTATATTATACCCATTAATAAGTTATAAACACATGCGCTTAGGTTCCGACCTAGCATGAAAATGAAACAATGGTAACCGTTATTAGGCCAAATCTATCCATCTATTTTTTTTCATAAAATCCGTACCAGGCGGGGTCATGTTCTTGTCTGGATTTGAAAATAATCATAGTTACTTATCGTTATCTCCATAATATACCCTTAATCATGATTACAGGGATTTTTGACTGTGTATATAGTTTCAAGTATTTCTTTTTAATAAACATAATGTGATTTGAATTTGACGTATGTATTATCACTTTATTCATTTGGTTTGGACATTAAAATCTCATACTAACCTAACCAATGATGACCTTCAAGGTTAGAAAAAACTGAATGTCAATATCCTATTGGTGTATAATATCATTAGCACAGACTAGCTGGTGGCTAAATTTTCTGACCAAGCATACAACGATGCTTTTTGTTTGTCCACATTTAAATAGGAAATGTATTAAGTTTCAAAAGGCAGGTACATACAATATAATAATAACATGTATTTTATGTACTATTTATTCAGTACAAATGAGGCATGAGGAAGTGGTTGTCGTATAGATTCTAAAATATACTATAGCTAAACTTTTTGTTTGGACAAACAATTTCGCAGTGAAAAGACTTAACGCAAAATCTAGAGACATAAATTAAGCCTGCATGGGTTACCATGTTACCATAATATGTAAGGTGAGTTAGAACATTTTCACAATCTCATTACAAAAAATGAAATGAAAGCTAAATTTGCCTCATAATATTAATTAAAAGCCCAAAAAAGTATACAGACATTAGATAGAATATATCTTTTGCTAACTGCTCTTGAATGTGAAAACTCTTTATTGTGCACTGTACACACTACATACTGTGTATATATACAAGTTTTTCCCGAATACAGACTTGTTAGCGTCAACATTTCAAGTTGTAAACTACTGCATGTCTTACAATATTTCAAATATGGAATGCTTGTGCACGCTGGACCAGTATGATTTAATAAAATAATTTACGTCCAGTTACAGTAACCTAGATGTTGACTTAAAGTTAAACTCAGGAAAAAATCGTACATAATACATGTATGTACATGAGAACATGTATACACCTATTTATGTATAATATATACAGCATGGTGAATATGAAGAGTTATGCAAAACATGCTTGAAAAAAAATTAAACTCATCCAATCAGTATTCCAGCTCATGTTCCCTATGTATACTGTACACCTTGCAAAACATAGGGGATACTATTATGTATGTAGTTACTTTGTGCATTCGATTCTTCCATTTTAAACTCATCAAAAGGATTTGCCCTTCTTTCGCATAAGTTTCAAGTCAATATTTAACCACGTACATCAATTTTGTATAACTTGTTAGCTCGCAAGCAAGAAGCGACAAACACACATGCACACGTATACATTATACATGTATGTACATAAGTTCGAGCATGTGGAAGAACTGGAGCAGCTAAGTCATGTCGTCTAAGTTCGTCCAAGTGGAAGTTTTCAAACCAAAAAAACCAGTGTTGGAAATAGGGTAATCAAATCAATAACCATCCGTCTACCTGAGCGACGAAATCGTTCTCGTCCGTATACGGAATACGGAACAACTACATAATATGTATTTATATATACATAAATTATGCGATATTCGTCCAATATTTGAGGACTACTTATAATAATAAAAGCATCGACATTAATATGCAATATGCACACCGAATCAAGCTATACTTATATTTAAGTAACAATATCGAATGCAGTTGATGCTATAGTATACAGGCGTAAAATTATCATCGATTCGTTCAGTATTTCATGAAGTATAGCATTGCATGCTTGTACCATTAGTATATCTTCAAAGGTTGCCATATTTTTTTATTGAAAACGCAAACACTATAACATTTACTAAGAATTAGGAATGCGATACCATTGTACATAATCTAACCTAAAATAAATGCGATCGGAAAATGAATCATCACGCAACTTGAGAACCAAATTATTAGACACTATAAGCTGTGTTAATTTGAATATCAAAAAAGACAGTAAAATGTCAACTGTATGTTATTTGTGTATAAAGGCCACTTTTGAAATCTAGTATGATAAGTATTTTTATTATGGGTTATAATCTGACCAATCATTATTTTAAACATAATATGCTAAAACCACAAACTGCACTGCAAGCAGTCATAATATGTAATATGTAATGTCTACATACTGAATTGGAGCAGAAACTAAAATAGAACAGATTGATAAAGAAATGTATTTTCTAGATATCTTATGATATATCTTATGTGACAAGATATCAAGATATAAACTCCAAAAGTCCATGTTCAAATCCATTATCAAGTAAAACAGAATTAATTAATTCACACAAAGGTATTTTTAGAAAACAAATTAAACGGTTTTTACCCGAGCAAGGCTGCTTCTTCCATTTCTCCCGCGGGCATTTTGCGTACTCTGTCTCTGTAATCAAAATAGAAAAAATAAATGTATAAACACATTTGAGCATGTAAAAGGCTATACATAGTGTTATTGAGCTGGGAATTACTTAAAGCTTGTGATTTGAAAAAAACCACAGTTGAAAGGAAGTTTAAACTTATTAGGAACAATTATCCGATAATGTAAAAAGTACGTACAAAAACCACTCCATCACCGATCTTTTACATTGCTTAAATTTAAATTCATTATTTTGCTATTATTAACTACTATTCTTGATATATACTCCTTCTTCCTCCACCTTTTCACTCCGACGACAAATGTCATACTATCGAACTTCATTGTAAAAAACTGCAGGGGCTCAATTTAATAGTAATAAGGTAGATTTTTTGCAACGAGTTCATTAGGATTACATTACCGTATCATAATTTACGCATCAATTCTCTAAACTAAAAAATACAGTCTAGAGTCTAGAGGACTGGCTAAACAAATTCAGCAACATGAACGTAGGAAAACTATACAACATGTTTGCCTTAGATCATCATCGAAATGAAATGTGGTAGATTTGTAGTTTCACCTTCTATACATTTTAGCTTATTATCTACAACGAATGGTTGTAGTACATAATGTAATAAAAATTACGTCAAAAAGTTTAGTTTTGCAATAATTAGATGCTACGCCAGCCGTAAAAAATATAAACAAATGTAATACTCCAGTAAAAAATAAAATGATATTATTTCTCGCAAAGTATAACGTTGACTGACATCTTTTCGTCACTGCATTTCAATTAAAAATGTCAAAATGAATGTAAAAAGAGCAGGTTAAATGTAAAACGTAATACATTACTTTATGATACCTACTACGTCATAAATTTAAAGTGATGTACTATAAAATTCAGAAATTGAATATTTCTCGCACAAACTAACGCAAGTACTTCAACGAGTGAATAATATACAGTATAATGTATAATATAAGTACTGATATACTATTTATGTACTATGTATACACATTGTTATAAAGTAATTTGCAGCAATATTTGCCAGTACTTATTACTACCACAGCATAGCGATAAATATACAGCAAGCAGTTCTTCGGTAATAAAAATATCGACCAAACGTTGAAAAACTGCGAAATTGGATTAAAAAGCAATGTATAAAGCAAATAGGAATCGGATATATGCGACCGTTAAAATCGTGTGACAGTAACCCACAGTATGATTTCTCACTTTCTCAATCGATAGTTATATATCAATAAGGATGGGAGATGGATGCTCCAAAATCTGCGGTTTTTGGATTTTATAAATTTTGATAACGATAAGTAATAAAAGTATGAATATTATTGAATACCACTACTGTTTTCTTTTATAAAAGAATTTTATTCTACAAACGTTTTTACACTATGTAAAATACAACGTTTCTACTTGCCGGTAAAATTTTACGCGTATCCCACTGCCACCGTAATAGCTTTCGTTTATACGATGAAAGGCAATATTTATGACGGGTTCTCTCAGTGGTCTTAAACTTTCACCAAAAGATGTTTTGAATAATACTTCCGGGAAATAATAGTCATAGCTCAGGCATTTTCAAATTATATAGTAGATAGCCTAAATATATCATGAACTATGTGGGCTAAAAATTTCAAAGCATATAAATATATATTATGCCTACATAGAACCAATTCACAAAATTCGTAGTTGGTGAAAGTTTAGGAACGGTGTGAGGAACCAGTATGTTAAAAAATATCTGTTCCATTATTGATGCTACAATGACTGTACAATATAATATATTGTACAGATATTATATATTATATAATATCTGAATTCTACTTTTGTTATTTCTACAAATAAGCCAAATTTCCAATTAAATAGTTATTATGTATTAGTTATACTTTATACTGCATTTGTGTAACATTATATTATATGCATGGTGGTTAGTGGTTAAGTAGCTTTGTTGTGAAAGTGGGATGGTACAATATAATGTGCACTTTGTTTTTACAATACCTTCGTACAACACGGTCGTAATCGTAATTTATGCCGGCACTATGAGTTTGAGAGGAAACTGAATCCTCATGGATATTTGGTAAGACAAAAACACTTTGAGAAGCTCTTAGTGGACCACCAATTGAATTACTAGTAGCACCACGAAATATTCTTTTCACAGAGTTTACGACATTGAACTTTTCGGAGCGGGTCTGAGTTGGGATTCCTCCATCGAACGAGGGCCTGGTTGTAGTTCGATACACATCATTTTGAAAACCCACAGTGTCTCCTCCTTGATTGTTCAATGCAGAATACGACCCCCCAAAAACTGATCTCATCTTCTAAAACTCCTCACTTCACTTATATTTGTTCTTCTCCTTCTGCACTTTGTCGTCGTCCTTCCGATAATGTCGCGTCCAACTTTAACAATCGAAATATATTATATTGCAAGCATATAAATTGATACGGTGTCTCACCAATGTCAAAGAAATCATCTATCTATATGACATTGCATGTAATTTTTTGATAATGTTGTACTCGGCAGATAGAACAGAAATGGATAACTTCTACGTCTTCTAATAAACTACATCCTACTTCTCTATCTATATTCATACGGGGTATGTGCACTTTAAAGAATTGTCCGAAGAATATCAGCTGCAGAATATTTGCTTCGGTATGCACATTAATGAAATTGATCATGAAATCCTGAAATAAGATAAAAAGTTCTTTGTCAACTTCTTTGTTTTTTACCTAGGCAAGACTACCAGGCATCAAAATTTCAAACATGGGACAAAGTTATGTATGCACAAAAAAATGAGTGTATACACACGAATTAAATCGAATTCAAGCTACAAAACAAAGAAAGCGGTGAGAAATATAGATATAACTAGCACACAATGTGTCATTCGCTTTTAAACACAATCTTTTGAACGCATGTTGTGCAATAACATATCATTATCTTTTTTTTCGTTAAATCCTTTCTGAGCAACACTTCTTAGCTCCAACTTTAATTAACTAAACTGTAATAAGTAGATAGTAAGCAATCTCAGTACATAAACAACCAAGTCTGTTGCCTCAAAAATTACAAAAATGTTAGTATAAAAAATGTGAATTGTTGTTAAGTGTTATATAATAATTATAAATTTTTTGCATGTTGAGGAGCTTTATTGAGAAAGCTTATTGAGAGCTTTATTAAATATGCCTACGACCTTTCTTTGGACAATCAGTCAAATAATGCGAGAGGGTAAATGATTACTATACTTTGGTTTTGTAACACCGTTTTTCCTCTAAATTCTTGTATAGTGACACTTTGAACAACGTGTAATAACCAATAACACACACAAGTTTAGTCCGGCTCACAACTACAATTGATTTTCACACATTTTCAAAATGGTTTCCTTATTGTTTCTGATTTTCACACTCATTCTATTTGCCATTATAATTATAATTTTGAATAGTAATTTACTCTTTTCTTCTCTTCTGCTTGTTTCACGAATATATACACTGACAGATACTGCACAGGTACTATGAAGGTAGTTAATCACACACACAGCACATTGGTTACCTTGAAATGATAGAATACAGAATATAAACTCCAAATGAATAAAATATATTATCACTTAATGACGACTGAAACACGCTAATATAATACACGGTCACCAGTGAGGCGGTCGGCATGAAATGAGACTAAACAGAAGTTTAGCACAGACTTTATATTTATTCATTGTGTATTTTTGCTATATGGTACATATTACTTCCAGAACACAGGCACATTTTCTCATCGTAGACGAATGCTCGCATATACATACATACATGCCAAATACTGACTGATGTAAACATTATATCAACGAAAGCAAAGAGCCATATACGTATTGAAACGAGCGTCTATACATATTTACATACACACATGGTAAACAGCTAATGCTACTGTTATGTATGTATATACATACTACACAGACTATAATATGCTATTAAAACTGTACTCGTAAAACATTTATGTGTGTAATAGTAGATAGCACATACACAAACTGAGTACTTCTATTATGTGTACGTAGAAAACACAATGTCTGTATGTTTATACCAGGTATTTTATTTTGCACTGTTCAACATTGGCAAAGTCGCTTTTACTCGATTCGTGTATGATATCATTGCTACATCTTTAACTTTTACTCACAACTCCCTCTCCTTCTACTATAAAATATAGGTAGAATGAAAAAAAGAGTAAGTAAATCGTTTACTAGTACCTTTTTTATATCTATATGGAATTATTATTATTATCACCCTTAATACAACGCAGCTAACATAGTGCGAATCTACAGTCTAGTGAGCAACGGAAGAAAAACCTCAACAAATAATGCTAGTGAATTATGGAAAAATAATATGGGGTAAGTCGGGTTAGGCGATCAAGGGAAAAACTAAAACCATGTATTGCATGCATGTGTAATGTGTTTATGCATTAAGTGTTCCACTGTGAGACTGCTCTCTTCTATCCTTCTCCGGTTTTCTGAGCTCACGAACTCTGGACTCTGGATGTTTTAAAATATGTATGTTATTATAAAATACCTAATATAAAAGTATAACTACGACGATGATGATGACTGCGTTTATATTCTGAACTGTACTTAATACGCAGTACTCCTATAATAACATAGACTGTTTGACTTTATTTTTGCGTGCTCAAATCTATTATAATATAATATATATATTATTATATGTTCTATACAACACTAAAGAAAGTACGTAGTCAGTATAGATGGTTCATATTCTGCACACAGAACCTTAGAGTTAAATCGTACGTACTTAAGTTGCAGATTTACTTCTCTTTTCATTTGTGTACGGTATGTAGTATGTATTTACACACAAGTGGAGAAAACTTTAACTCCTTCATACGTCCTAAAATGACTATACTATATTATATAGGACGCTGTGACACTGAGGTATCACTATATTCTGAGGTAAATATATTATTCTGCTATCTACTTACATATTTCCCATTTAAATTTTATGTAGCTTGTAAGATCATGCATACTACATATTGTTAGCCTAATAAGTCGCCGAAATGATGATCACAAAGCTCAAAAGACAACTTCCCAGCAATCCTTATTACACACAGGAGTGAATTTCATGCTTGAATTTTGTTTTCATCAGCACATTAAATTTATATTTTTTTGTTACGTGAAAACACGATTGACAATAACGTGAGCGATGTGCCTGGTTATTATAATTTTAAATTATTTTGACAAGTAAATACATAGTCTACAAAACCTTACAGAAAATGGATGATGCACCGTACATCAGGTCTATATAGGCCTTGTACAATCATGACTCATGTCAATTTTCTGTCGAATTCAAGCAATATGATCTACCTTATTCACTAAAAAATGAAACTATCGATGTGTATTATGTATGCTCCAGCAATACTCGCTCACTTTTAATTTTCATTGTTAAATAATTCTCTTAATGGTTCTTGCATAAATGCAATTGTAAGTTCAGCGAAAAGTAAATCAGCTGTCTAGTCTCTTACAAGAGTGTATTTCAAACTATGTATTCCATTCATAAATTCATCCAAACTACACTCTACCTATTTACTTGGCATGATATGTAGTCTACAGCCCAAGTTGTAAATATAATTTCCAATTTCCACATAATTCATACACAATATAATTACATACTTAAAATCATAAAATCATGTAGTGTCATAACAAGAGCAATAAACATGCTGATAGGTCTAAAACATTTTTTAGTTAAATGTGAAGGTGGCGTGAAAGAAGTTGATAAAAGGGATTTTAAATGGATCTTTCATAATTAGGTCAAATATATTATTATTTACAACGTTCTCCTCAATAAATATTATAGATAGAGTAGGCTTACATGTCCTATCAACCATCGTATCTAAAGTATTCTAAAGCTACCACAGGACAACAAATTCGTGAAAGAGATAGAGGAGAAACTGTCTGCTACCTAATAGTGTAAAGCATTAAATCTAAACATTATTACGTTACTATGCACTATGTGGTAATACGTTAATATGGAAATAGTAAAATATATATGGATAATTATTAAATTAATACTTATGTAGTCTATAGTATATATATATATGTGTATCGTGTACTATCCATTATGTTACATTGCTAATGCATAAATATAAATATAGAACACAAAAATACGTTACATATGCATGATAACCTTTTTATCACTGTAAATGTTATCTTTGTTTATATTGTTTACATAAAACTAATTTGTTCGCCTTTATCGCTCACCTCCATGCTTGTTAACTAAAGTAGCATGCTTCTTGACTCACAAAAAACGGAGATTTTACGAGTTATAGTGTACGACGGAGTTTGTAATGTACCTTAAGTTACAATTTAAATATTGTTTTGTTTGTTGAGAATCGTGCATATATGTACAACTAAAACAAATCTTGAACCTTTATAGACAGGTAAACTCTTAATTATGCGTATGCTTTATGTATCAAGTCTTGCGATTCGGGTCTATAGCATAGATCTATACCTTCGAGTGTATAGATTTAAACTTATTTGTATAAATATGTGGCGTTAACGATATTTTGACGGGGCTGGTCATCAGAGGTCCCTTCTATAATGGTCCTTGACTAGGAGCCAAAAGAATGAAACAAGATGTGTGCAGCAACCATCTAATTTAACCCAGAGGAATTCCGCAATAAACGGAGATGGTTGGCGGAGTGGCTTCTGAGGTAGCTCATTTAAAAGTCATACATATATGTATGACTTATATCTCATGTAAAAGTGTGCAATGTGCACATATATAAATATCACGAATACAAATAATAGTTTTATTGTACAAATATGCATATGAATCATCATTAACATGTCTGTTTGATAGTTTAGTATGTATAAAAGGCATGCTTAACTAATAAATTTGCTTTAGTTACTTTTCATTAAAGTGATTCCAAAAGTAAAATCAAAAGCAGTTTTAATTTGTATTTGATTTTAGTTCTCCTAGAGCATTGCATAACCAAACACCAAGCCTACTCTTGGCATATCCTTGTACATTGTACATTGTAGCCATCCAATAAAATAGCTTAATGGTATGTATTCTGGTAAACAAACAGCAGGAGAGAAAGAAAATAAGTACCAAGTTACAACTTTGTTTTTCTCTCAAAAGAGCTTGTCGTCAAGGAAGAAAATCGATAAAATACATAGTAAAATCTATTACATTATAGCTCGCAAAAGGAACTTTAAACTTAGAAGTAATACAAGTCCATATAATAATATATGTAACTTTTATATACGTGAATGGTAGGCTAAAGCTTACCCTATTATCCCATCATCATATTATTATGGTATGTTTTTTAATTGTACATATATTATGCAGCTCCTGAAATACATACATGGAATTAGTAGTATTTATACTTTTTCTAAATATGTTTATAGCATAATAAAGACGCATAAACAAAAAACGTGCTCAGCTTTTGGTTTGCCGTGGATTCATTGATAAATCACGATTTTCTCCAGAGAAAACCAAAAAGCAAACTACAAACGCCATACAATTACATGTAACCACGTTCTTACGAATACACACATACATATCAGGTGCCAAGAAACGCGTTCGTAGTTTTTTTGCTACACAAAAATAAATTGTCATTATTACATACACGTACTGTAAGATACGGTTCAACCCTTCCAGAAGAGAACATATTCCTATATTTAAACAAAGAGTATTCCATGTAGTACTTTATTTTACAAGTATACTGTGATTGCGGTATCAGCCTTTGAGCTCATGGTATATATAGCCAGCTATGCACTAAAAAAATTGCTTCCTAAACTTTTACTTTGTATATCCTCATAATATATATAAAAATACTTTTATATATGAGCCAATTTACGTGGTGTGTCATGCTTTTATTTCAAGAATGACATGACAAATGACCATGACCAATCTTGGTTTTAAAGGAAGTTCCATACGTTTGTACAAACGTTATGCAAAGACTAGTGGACGGTGGACGGCCAATGATCACTGTCCAGTTTAGTACAACAAGTCATTTAACCAAAAATGTATTTTTTATATATAGTATATTACAAGGTTGGTCAGCTTGAATAAAGAATCCTTTCGCTCATTGCTACTAAAAATTGAGTCGATGCACTTAATACAAATACAGTAGATTAAAAATTTTGTTTTTTGTTCTTCATGACTGTCTAACTAAGTGTACTTGAAGATATTATAGAATTTCTAGACAAATTTAGACATAAGTTATAAGTAGCCTATGCTCTATGCAAATAGATTTTTCAAAGTTTCACTAAACATTGAAATCAGTACACCCTAAAGCCTAAATGTACCTCATACTTTTGCATATTCGTCGGTATCGATTTTAAAAATAAAGGTTTTAGAGATCATTTCATTCAAAGATGTTTTACAATAATTGGCAGTACATTATATACGATTAGGTACGACTAGTAAAATAGGTTAGGATTGTTTTTAGAACTTACTTAATACATAAATTGAAAACAAATTGTAAACAAATATTCTTATCGATGAATATATTTTAATTGTAATAATTATTGGACAATGGTCATGTCATAATATTATATAATAAAGGTTACCAAAGGTAGGCATTAAATTATTTAAATACAATGATTAATTATACATAGCATGCATATGTATAGTAGTGACAATTAAAAAGAGTAAAAACTCTATTATTGTATTACTGTAATTTAAAGTAAATGAATAGACATAATATAAGTAAGACATACCAAAAAACTGAAGAACCAGAGTCAATAATAATAATTGTTATTTGGGAACTGGGAAGAAAATGCTCTTTTTTCCACACGCACACAAACACAGTATGTATTTTTAGTATGTATTCCCGATTCCAGTATTCCGTTAGTGTTTGTTGTATAGGTGTGTACACAAAATCACTTTCGTCGTTTAGAATTACTCACTTAATAATTAACTGGAGAATAATGGTGCTATTACAATATACTCTGGCTTATATTATTCTCTCCCTTCTTGTATAGTATGTAAAGTGTAAATATAATGCACAATACACCAATACACTTTTATAAGAAAAAATTGTGAATCTTTGAATCTCTATGATCTTCGTTTAAATATTAGATGCTTTTACTTTTAAGTGAGTTGAACGAAAAAATTGTAAACCTGCGTCATCTGTAACGTTATATAGGGACTACTTTGAGATTCTCTCTCGAACCAATTGGGAACCGACTCATGCACTCAGCACTAGTGCATGATTTCTGTATGTCAACAACCTTTTAAATATCGGGTGGTCAATAAGTTTTCGGATTGAAGGGGTTGTGATTTGTGATAGATTTGTCACATTCGTGAGTACAGCCTCTCCGATGTACCATAATACATACTTGATAATACGTTTCTCCTAATGCCCTTCTGTGACTTGAGACTTGAACTCATTGAAAGAAATTTGTTTTGAGTTTTGACGAGACTTCAAAAGTTTTTGAGTCGAAACACCTCCTAAATCACTGATCTGACCTGCTCTTACCCTTGGTACCCATTGAAGGATTCCGACAACTTTGAACATGGATAAAAATTAGTCGGGTTCGTGTCTAGACTGAAAAAAACTGTAGGTGAACTGATTCTCTTGATCCCATGAGCTTTGGCTTTTAGCATCGATGACACTTTTTTGAAGGATTTGTATTAGTATTTGTATTTTAGTAAGTCATCAGTCATCAATGAGGACAAAGTCACCTTTTGTTATCCTGGAGGTTATTCATGGTATGCAGTCATATTTTATGAGGACTCATCGTCAGATTGACATGGTCGGCTGCTTCAATTTTCTCATTATCGCCGCATAGCACAAAAAGTCACTAATGAGTCATTGTAAGGGGTAGGTGCGCAGTTCAAACCTTTGTCCACATTTCATACCTCAATTCCTTCAGTTAGAGTTCTAAAAATTATTGATCGCCCAGTACAAAATCTTGTGCCCAAGGAGCAGAGGATATTGTAGAATATTTTGTCTTGTCAGATTCACCAGATTGTCAGCTGCAGTATAAAATTGTAGTTAAAAGTTACTGTACGTTTATTAAATACTATTTGTAAGTACTTCAAAACCAAAGAAAAAGTACATATCAAAAATATTGAGACAACACACACGCACACGGTTTTTGTATAAGTAATAATTTTGTGTGCCTTCTGTTCTATAAAATATATAATTCAACTACCTACACACTCCAAACTAAAACTGAATAATTTGCTCAAAATATTTAAATAAATACCTTTAATTCTTCATTTACACGAATCGTTAAAAATACGTTGTCATTATGAGTCGTTTAAGTATTTCATCTACTATTGTTCTCTTTTTGGGAGCCCTCATCGCAGTTTGTATAGCTGAGGAGGAACTTAAAAGTAAAACACACATCTTAAATCTTAAATATTCATAATCATTTCAAGTTTCAAGATGAAAAATGTAATCAGAACAACCATTTATAATTTTTCTTTAATTCTTTTTATCTTCTAAACCTGGTGATTTGCAGTTGAAAAAATATTTGTACCGGAAGAATGTAATGAGAAATCGCAAAAAGGAAACCTATTAACCATGCATTACACGGGTACGTTCCCCGATGGAAAGCAATTTGATTCCAGGTAATATATATGTATATTATATCTAAGTACTTTCATAGTAAAAATAAATACTTATACGTTACTGAAAGTAAAAAGTAAAAAAATCACGTTTATGTTTAATTTATAAGACATGTATTATGTAGACTGTAGACGTATTTTCAATCTTTTAACCGGCGTGTTTTGTTTCTACGTTTACAGTATGGATAGAAATCAACCATTTACATTCCAAATTGGTGTAGGTAAGTATGAATCCGATGTTTCACTAACAAGATTAAATCATTATATTTATCTGGATTTAACGTTGTGTACTCTTCATATATACGTCGACATAATATTATGTAATACGTATTATCATGAGCGTGTTAAATTCAACTGTGTAACACGATACTTAAGAACAGTAGTAGTACCGGCATTTTATACGTTATACGCACATTACGCCACACAGTAGAATGTTTTTAATTATTTTGAAGATAATTCAATAGATTGAGGCGTACGCGTATAGTATGTATATATATGTTACTTCTAGCATTATACCTTCAGCATCATTGATAGTTTTATTTAGTTAATGACTAAAATGTTTCGAAATATTTATTTTAGGACAAGTTGTGAAAGGCTGGGACCAAGGACTTTTAGATATGTGTGTGGGAGAAAAAAGAAAACTTATAGTACCACCTTCCTTAGGTAAGAAATTATTATTGCTTCAAATCGAGAGGCAGACTAAACATTGTACATATTATACATAGATTTTTCGTTTAAATCTGTTTGGAAAAATTTTAATATTTAAATGTTTTGGCTTTAAATCCCTGTCTGATGAAAAAACAGGATATGGGGAGCAAGGAGCTGGAGAAATTATTCCTGGAGGTTAGTAATTGCTTTCATTTATATGTATATCCTCATATTTTCCCCCATAATTCGTGGATGATTTTTACTTTTACCTAGTTATGATTTCTGACACTGAACACTGAATACAAGAATGCAAAGTGGACAACTTTAGTTTTACTATATTATATGATCTGCAAGAACGCGCGCATAGGACTCTATGTGACAGAAAACGACGTGTTGCTAACTGCATGTTCAAGCGAAATCTGAGTTGTACACTTTGCATTGTAAATCATAATATTATTGATTATTTTGTAATTTCCGTAATTAGCTGAAACTAAAATTACATCCTTACATTGTTTTCTCGAACGTGCACATTTGCCCAAACTTTCTTTGGTATTATAGCAATTCGCCAAAGCCAAAAGTATGTAGTTTTTTTACACATACCTACTTCGTTTCAATCACAGACAAAAAAAACCTTGAATTTATTCATTTTGGTTACGTTATAAAGTTGCCAAACAGGTTTCAAAAATACACTGTAAAATAGTTTTTCGTTTTCCCACCATTGAGAGATGAGGGATTCATTTTATGTGACGTTGTGACGCTTTCTATAAAATGACTTTATTATAAATAATAAATAATAAGTAAAATTGTAAATAATTTGTTTACTAAATGTAGATAAATTAGTGTACTAAAACTAATGTTTATCTCCCGTATTTGTTTATTGACGTATGTATTATTTGTAATTTGCAGGATCTACTTTACATTTTGAAACTGAACTGCTCAAAATTGAAACTGCTCCACCAGTTGTCAATGTATTTAAGGAAATTGATTCCAATGCTGATGCTCAACTCTCTCGTGAAGAAGTAAGTGTTTGATTTTATGACTCTGATGAAAGTTATGGTACTATTGGCAGAACAAAAATGAAATGTATTCATTAGTTGTCTTGAAATGGTACCGAAATCAATCAAAGAGACTTTTCCGAACCCTGCAATATAGAATATAATTATTTCGTTATTGCTTCTAAGGAGATCTCACAACTGTTTTTATTTTCCTTATACATATGATATGATATTCCTTTTTCAATGTATGTAATTTATATTGTATATTCAATATATTAGCAAAGAGATTTATTGTTTTCTAGATTGTGTTCTAGTAAAAGTTTTAATATAGTTTGTATATTTGTACAAGAGGTGAAATGAAACCCAAAAAGATTTTATAATTAGCTTGTAACTATTTATTTAATGTATAAGTAATGAAAGAGTGAATGTATTGAAAATGATTCTATTTATACTGTTTTTATCCTAAAAACAGGTGAGTGATTATTTAAAGAAACAAATGGATACCATGAAGACAGAAGGTGCGACCGAAGAAAATGAGGAAGTTAGGAAAGCTTTAGAAGACCACGATAAACTTGTAGAAGAGATCTTTCAACATGAAGATGCGGACAAAAACGGATTTATTACCCATGAAGGTAATTAAAACTTTAGTGCAATTCGAACCATTTCAGATTTACAGCGGTAATTACTAATAACGCGTATCACTAATTAAACATGTTTTTCACTACTAACTGGAATTATTTGATGTTTTTGTAGAATTCTCAGGACCAAAACATGACGAATTATAAAAAGAGAAATTCTCGCTTCTTCCTCCAATATACACTAATAACTTCCAGAAAACGAAACAATCGCCGTTAAAATCTTTACACGGGCAATGAGAACTTGTATAATATGCTGCGAGAAATCATTCTGAAATTCGGAAATATTTATTTATAGTCATCAATCTCTCAAGGTTTTCAATATCTTCGCTATGTAAGCAATGTGCTATGTGAGTTTATTTTCAAAACACGCATTTTTTTCTACTCTTTTTTTCTAAGGGCTTAAATATTAGCATACCACTCTATTCATTTATGGTATGATATTATGGCTTTTTATTCGATTACTTATGTACTTATCATACAAGTAGGTGTATCTGTTTGTCATTCAATTGATTTTCTTGCTTAATGAATATCGTGTTGATCACAATAATACAGATAAACTTTCCCCATTCTATTGTGTATTAAATCATAAATTACTCCCTATTGTTATAACGCTCCGGAATATGAGTTTTTAAAAGGTATTTCAGTAAACAGTCTGACTCAAATGACGGATAATATAATATGTATAATTAATCTGTATTATGTTTCCTATTCCAAAGTATATTATATTGAGCAGTTCATATTTATTTGTTTTAGGGTATACGCTTGGGTTTAAACTATTACAAAACTGTTCAATAGTTACGCCTGAAAACAGATTTTACATATTCGCAAATTTTGATATTCCTGTTCAACTTAATCGAGGGAAGTAAGCAACAGTATACTACATAATATTATTGTGTAGAAGTTATTGTTACAATTTAAGTACCTATAAACTATTTACTACTACTTACTACGTCTGGATAAAACTAACATAATGCGTACATAATAATAGTACCTTTGTTAAGAATCAATAATTATCTAAATGCGGCTTTCATTTACCTTTTTGAAGCAATACTGGTAGGGGATCTTTTTAATTCAATAACTATATACATACATATGTTATTATATATAATATTATATTTTTCATGAGGTGTTGGGTGGAAGAAATGTATGTGTTACATACAATAACGAATTTATTTGTATCAGTCTAAATAAGCTTTATAAGCTTATGCAATTTGTAAATAACAGTCTGCCAAAGCGAAAGACATCATTTTTATGTTGTTTTTTTAATTATTAAGTACTCCAGTGAGAACATTGTTTGAATTTATTATATAGTAAAAAGTTTAAGTCACATTAAAACAGGTGTCGTACATTTTTGTATGTGCTGATTACTTGTGCAACAATGATATTCCAACCGAATAATTTAATTAACATTATACATTTGTTAATTTTTTTGTTATACATCACAATGTTATTTCTGTTTGTTACAATATCATACGAGTAATTACGTTGTGTGTAATAATTATTACTGTTATTGTTCTTTACAGTTTTAACATGTACAACTCTTTGTTGTTAAAATTAGTATTGTTGATCAAAAGCTCTTTAACAAGACGAATAAATTAAAAAGGTCAGCAACGGGCTGATTTTTGTTTCCAAATTTACTTGTTAATTACCTTAATCATACTCACTGTATTTTCCAAAAAACAGTAAAGACAATGTCGTTTTGTATAACGACATTGTAGGTAGGTTGCATGGGTGCAGAATAGAAAAAAACGGCGAATTACTCGTGACTCAAAAGTAAGTAGTAAAATGATAAATTTCAAAAATCGCCCAGTGAACAGATTTTGATGTCATTCACAGGGCATAATGCTAAATTTCCCATGTAACATGGAAACAACTCCCGGGTATTTTTTACTTACAAATCAGTTTTTATCTTTTTGTGGCCCTTCAAATTTGGATTTCAGGTCCGATCTAGTCGAAAACCTGTTTGGCATACCTTTGGCTACACGTAGGAATTTTTTCACGGCTGTAGCACGTACCAAAGGGGAATGAAAAAGTTCTCCTCCTCGTAGGCTACATACGAGGGGAGAAACCTTTGCTTTCTTGTTTGGTAAGTGCAGGATTTCGGCTCGTAGTGTACCGGGTATATTTAGAACTGATGATTTTCAATTTTTCAAACATGGAAAACCAACAGTTCTATACAGGTTACCTGGAAGTTGTAAAAGTCATTGGTTTAACCGTAGTGAGATTCGCAAACATGTTGCCAATCCAACTGATAGATATAAATGTATTTGACATATGTACATAACACAAAATGTTTGTGAGTGAATGAGGGTTTGGCACTCGCGGTAAGTACTTATTCGCTATTTTATTTTATCACCTTGTGCCTTGTTAATAACTCGTTCATGCAATTGTAATTCCAACTTCAATACTATGTATATGTGAAACCTTTAGCAAGGAAATCATTGTTTGGCGAATTAGGGAATACCCTATTTAGGTATCAAACTCTCATCAAGTTCCCTGGATGTTACAAAGTTTTCAGCAGTGTCAATGATGTTTAATCCAACTTCCAGCTGTAAAACAAATATTGAAATTTTTTAATACAACCTAAGTACTGCGGAAAATATTATCCATTTAAGCTTTATGTGCGTACATACATATATATCCGTGCATACGTAAATACCGCAGCTCTTATTTGATTTGCTGACAATGTAGGTTTCCATAAATGTGTGAGAAAATAAAACGGAGTGTGCAAGCCAAAAAAATAATTCATATGAGCTGAAACCTGCTACATTGGAAATACAAATATATTATTAGGGAGCTTTGGTTTTAAAAGCAAAATTAGATCCTCTATTAAGTTCCAAAGTTAACCGATAAACTTTAGTGCGCTCATTTTTCATTTTAGATAATATACTATCAAAATTTTGCAGTGGCGAATAATTTTGTCTCTTCATCCTCCAGTATTTTGTCTTTATATTTCAGCAAAGCCAAAGCTCTCGAGTATTCAAGTTAGGTACATTGTAATTAATTACTTACGCGATGGTACAATCTAAATATTTAAAAAAACAGCCACATTTACAAGAGTAAAAATGTATCATCAATGTTTGAATTTGTCACAATGCGAGTTATAGAGTACACCAATATCACTAATCGTGAGTATATGTATGCATGAACAATGCATGAATACAGATAATAAGGTAGAATGTTAAACACACATTATATAAAAGTATTAAGTATACATGTAACTAATTGCAATTTTAACGCGACATGAGAACCAAACCTGCAGTACAACTGTAAAGATACGGCAACGTAGCAATGATCGTCAGAGATGCATAATTCTCCCAATCCATACTCAATACTCATTATTACTCATTACATATTTCATTGCCTATTTATTTAGGTACTTTTTTCTAGAAATACATAATAATAGTGACACTATAAGTGTGTATAATATACAAGCGTTTATACAGTCGAATATAAGCATGTACATAATACACAGTATGTGTGTATTGCGTGTGTGTTGTGTGTTGTATCTACTATCTACTATCCCGGTTGTGCGGAGCAAATCGGTGGTTTCCTTATCCTTTTCCATATATCTACAAGTAGTAAGTGAAATATATAAAGTGACTATGATTAAAATCATATAGACGATTGTGTCTAAAAGTTGTTTTCGTCACAAAGGTTACGGTCTCATCTCTCAACTTTCAATTTCTTCCTATTTATACCTAGTAGTTAATCAGCGCGATTTTGATTTTTGTCCAGATTTATCAACATAATTTTATATAGCAATCATGATTTTAAATGACATGAGACATAATAAAATGATGGACTTAAGATAACACATGGAGCATAGATTTAAGCAATAGTGAATGAAAGATATTTTTTTGCACAAAAAATGTATGGTGGTTTTTTGGTTTGTATTTTGTACATATACATATCTCTTTAAGTTATAATACTGCATTATTTAATTGAGTTTTGTGATATAAAAGGATAAAGTATCAACAATCTCTCCCTTACTGTTTCAGAGATTGAAGAACTGATACATGGCCTTACAAAACTCTGGAAAATATTTATCGGCTAGCACTGGAAACAGGTACACAAAACATAATAGGCGGGAACCCATCCCTACTGAAATAGCAAAATGTACATGTAAATGTACAGTAAAATGTAAGATTTTATGT
>JAQIVE010002444.1:0-19870 GCA_034698285.1 Sminthurinus bimaculatus | reverse complement strand
GGTGACCCTGCGCGACCTCTAAACCTTAACCAATCGGGACGAAATTTTCAGGATAATTTTACTGGTCCAAAAGGAACTATATGAGACCCTGAGGGTTTAACTTTTCGATCTTTTTGTTACAGTGGCCATAGCTATTGTACATGCATAGCATGAAGAGATTTTTGTATTTAAAAAATGAGTCACGTAAGTCCCATGTTGAATCGTTGTAAATAAGTGTGCATATATCGTGGGTTTTATACTTAAAAGCGCCGATGAAGATTTAGTCAAGTCATATGTGTCATATCACATATGAAAAAGGAGGGGATGAGGAAGAAGACAAAATAGTATTTAAAGTAGTATTCAAAGAAGCATAAGGTAAAAGTAGTAAGTAGTAAAGTAATATAAGATATTGTTGACGACTTCAGTAGATGCTCCGGCTGTGTAAGATGATCGAGTATTGTTTCAGATTGTAGATTGTGTTTAAAGTGCAGTCCGTCGTTCAGGACTCCGACCCCATGCCATGTTGTTGGTGGTTGGCTGTATACATACATAATACACACAGCAAATAAAGTTATTGAGGCCGTGATGGTGCGCTCATTCTTTGCCTAAGCCCCTCATAATCCGGTAATTGCTACACACATGAAAACATATGTTAGATTATCCTTTTTGTTTTTGCATTTATTTTTTGAAAATCCAATTACGAACATTGTATAAGGCACGAATTTTGTGTACTGTAAACCGTATTGTGGAGTTCAGCAGTTATAAAAATTCATATAAATGACTTGAGCAAAAAATTTTTATTCTTTTATATCTGTACATTTTTAATTGATGCCTATGCTTTTCATAACTTTCTGTGAGTCTTTTGCATTTAGTAAAATAGTAAAAAATAGCAGTGCCAATATGCTTTATTATTTATTGTTAATGTTTGTTAAATAATATCAAACGTACTTCACTCTTGGATCACATCCTTGGTATATTTAGTTAGACCTCTGCCATTTGAGTATGTAACAATAGAAAATTGAGAGCAAAAATAGTTTATGATTCCAGCATAACTAATAATGCTTTTTACACACTGCAAACATTTCAAGAGTGTGTTAGTCATAATCATGATTGCCGACTCATTTCCTCAGTATTATGGTGTCACTATTTAGATAATAACAATCAAAGTTTTATTGTTACAAATTATGTATCGTGATACCAATTGCTTCTTGTCCTTTGTACATAATTTCTTTGAAGATAATCCAATGTACTTCATGGTAATGAAGTTTTGATGGTTAGAAATATGACAATAATGGATTAGCAACAATTAAGAGCGTTACTAGAGAGGGCGAGAAGGATAGTGAGGGGCTCTCTGCGGCAAACTTTGTACACCTTGAACTTTTAACATTGGTATATAAAAATAGGAGGAATAAAAATATGAATTAGCGACAACTAGTAAATAAATAATTACATTATGACATTTTTTACAAAGCAGGAAGCTTTATTGACGCTTTTTTCTTTATTTATTTATTTTTTTGAACCCTTGATTTTGAAACCAACTGAAAGTGAAATGTACATAATGTTCCAAAAATGTATGTCTACTACATGTATAATGTATACGTGTCTTGTTGTTATGAGTATTGTATTAACTCATGTACCATTATTATTCAAAGGATTTTTAATACATCCATAATTGGTTATTCAAAGGAGTGCATGTGCTGCGCTTCTTTCTTTCATTTTTTTCTTCTTCAGAGTTAGCACCATCATGATACATAACAGTTAGGAGAGTTTATATTATATGTACAGGTTTGTTTTCAGATTTGGTAGCGATAAGAAATAATTTCTGAGATTATAATAGGACGTGTGTCTATGCTATCGTATCTATTATTATTATTATTAAACCATCGAAGTGAGCCTCTGTCTTTGTGTATGATGCTATTACATATATTAATTAAAGGTAATTGGAAATGTACACAGTCATTTTTTCCATTTGGTAATCGCAGAAAGAAATCCAATACTAGAGAACGAGAGTTTAATAATAAGATACGCCTGACTTGATTTCAACGTTGTTGTTGATAATAATTGGTTTCACTTTTATCTTTTATATTGTTGATGTTTCTTAGGCTTACTTCCAGTCGACGGTATATATACATATATATATATATATTATATGCTATATGCTATATTGTATATTGCAGTGTAGTTTAAAGATTTTACACGTATGACCTATGAGTATATATGTGGGTATTTCCGTTTAAGGCTAGCATAATGTATATAAATGGCGTTTGAATTATAGTACAGTTCTGGTTATAATAATAAAACTCACTTTGCGTTAGTCATTTGGGAAAATGCAAATGTCTAGAAAGTGTTAGAGGGTTCATTCCTAATTTTATATGTACATTTAGAATAATACAGAACTGTAGATACTAGGATGTATGGACTTTACTAGGGGTTAGGATGATGGGGCTCACTATTATTGACGTCTTGTGTCGAATTCTATTATCTTGAAGAGTGTGTACAAATCTTGATTCGTGTACATGTATAGAGTATAGATAACTACACCGTGACATCTTTCCGTTGTCGCTGTGCAAAGTACATGATGTATAATAGATTCCTTGAAAGAATTACCATCTTTACATCACAATATCACATCATATTTTACCTGTATACAATCATTATTTTACAATCAGCGTAAAAACCCAATCCGAAAAAAGCTGGAGATTTTAAGATATAAAGTATTTTCCAAAATATTAATATCACTTTAACCGCAAATACCCAGTAGCACGTTTTGTATCATAATTCAACTTTGTCAATGTTTTATTAATTTCATCCGTCAAAAGAAGGATGGAAGTTTTCAAATGACCACGTTGTTGTTTCATTTGTGTTTTTAAAATGTTGTTCAATGGTGTAATATCAATAGGTATTCCTTGTTGTTATTTACCCCGGGCAAGTATCATTTATATGCGTACATAACGTACACGTTATGACAGTGTAATAATTTTTAGCGTTGATTAGTGATAAGATAATTATTGTGAAAATGAACATACCCTAGCTTCAAAAAAAATGAAGATGCGAATAATATCTTGAGTATTTCATTGTACAGTGGAGTATTGTCATTTATTTATTTGCACAAGTTTGACTACAATGACATATTATCTATGCATGGACGTCGGCTTTGTGCTAATGCTTCATGATACATTCAAGAATTCTTTTAAAACAATCGACGCGTTCATATTATGTATGTAAAACCTTTGTATCATATATTCTATGAGTACAAATTGCAGAATCACATTCGAGCATAAAAGTGTATGACGTTGGCAAACTTTAGTGATTGACTGGACCTTTAATTTAGCTACAGTGACGAACGAATGACGAGAAAATGTGATGCCGATGACGCTGATAATAATATTAATAATGATTCATTTTACAATGCAAATTAATGAGGTGGTTAGTAAATTAAACAAAAGATGTGCTCATAATAGTTTGTATATAGTTTGTGAGTATATATTGTTCTAAGTATCATGACAGTAGGTCTATGGTCTGCACAGACTTTCTAGCTACGCGATAGGATGATAACGACACAATTATTACCTAAATTGTAATAAAAAGACAAGTCTTAGTATTACATCATCATATACTCAATTACTGCCAGCGTCGTAGCTCGACGTACGTATTGCTTACTACTTACTACTTAATTTGGTTTGGGGAGAGTAAGAAAAGTAGTATTATCGTTTAGTATCTTCAATTTTAAGGCAAGAAATAAGACTACATAATGGGCGAAAAATGACTTTTTTTGTTGATTATTTGTTTTAATTCTATTGTTATGTCTTTGTACTTCTTTCAGGACAGAGTACCGATACAAGGCTTGTGTAATGAGAGCCCGATTCGATGAAAATAAAAATGTGTTGGATATGCGTCAAGCCAAGGAACTACTAAGATTGGGAGAAGAAGAGCTTTGGGCATCTTTACACACCCATCCGATCAAATGTAAGCATCAAAAAATTTTATCTAGTTATTAGTGTAAGCTGTAGTTATTATTTATTATATAATATCGCCAAAGTTACAAATAAAAGTGGTTGACAAAAATCACGATATCCGTTTTCGTCGGTAAACATTTCAAGACATTACCTATCTATTTGGAGCATTTTTAAGTCTATCTTAAGTTTCAAATTCTATCTTTATAATATTGGAAATTCGAAATAGACCTAAAAGGATAAAAAAATAGATAGAAACAATAAAGGCATGCATAATACAACATATATGCATTCATTTTTCCAATTTGCGAATGCACATGTGTGCGCTGTACAAAAATTGGGCGACATGGAATAACAGTTGTTAGCAATAATCTTGTATTTAGAAGAACTGAGTATGCGTTTTGTTTCAATAATCGTGTGTGTATTTATAGAAACATACGAAATAGGAAACAACAGATATAATATACACGAAGTGAGTAGAAAGAAGAGCCGACTTTGTGAAGAAGACGGTCAGTATCTGCAAAACCTATGTATGCAAAAATTCTGCACGCTTTGATAATAATAGTGAAATTAATTAATTGACCGACAACCTGCTGTTCCGTCGTTAATAATTCAATGAACGATTTTCATCCAAGGAACAATACTTGATGATAATGATGATACAGTATGAGATGAGATGGGAATGTTTATAAGGGGGTTTGAAAAAAATGTCCCTACAAAGTATTATTTGTTATTTTTGTACTGTAATATTTACAGAGTTAGAGAAAGGAGGGACAATAATTTGTTTTAAATTGAGGAATTGATAGCTATCAATGAATGAAAAACGTTGATTGATTGAGGTGTGATTGAAAGATGAATGTGAAGAGTTTTGCTCTCTGTGAATTGAAACGATTGAACTCTTGATCCTTCTCGGCACTCCTCTGTCTGTAGTCTATGCCATATCAAACGAATAGAGCCGCATCATACGTTTTGTCTTTCTATTTGGGTTATCGCCATTAGCAGCGTTTAAAAAATGTATGGAATTATAATATAATAGATACATGGAAGACAATTTGGTATTGAATACACATCCTTTTCATCATCTCCAGCGTCCCTATGAGCTTTATTCTATTGTATATTATTATTATTATTATTGTTTGTTCCCTTCTCAACTTTTTCTAGGATACAATTTTTGGCAATGTGAATATGGTGTTTCTTTTTTTGTAATTTTACAATTCTTCTGTATAATACACGACTATTTTTTCTGGTTATTTGTTATGAAATGTACTAGTTTCTCTTTTCCTTCTTTATTTGACCGATTTTATTTTTTGAATCGCTTCACATTGCTTGCACGATAATGCTCAGTGAGATTTTAAACCTATTATTTCAATGAAATCAAACTCTCATGAATTTGTTGAGCGTGCTTTAAATTGTATATGTACATGCAGCAGCGAATATTTGATACCGCAACTTCACCTGAATTTTTATTTTTCTATTATTGGTTTTGTTATGGATTTACATAACTGAATACTGACTCGTGTACTATAGAAAGTATCATTCTAATTTTACTAATAAAAGTGCTCCATTCCCATGCATATCTAACTGAAAGGTGGTTGTTTCTTTTCTTAGGGCAAAATACTGCATTTTGACTTAATGGTATCGTTTTTCGTAGTAACTATTTATTTTATGTTTACACGGAATGTGAAAAACTACCGGGGATCTTCATTCAGAGTTGAGATGGTACCTTACTTATATCAAATCTTCTGTGATATTCTAATCTGGGTTTCTATAGTAACTGAAAGACAGATGACAATCGATCAGACTTGGCAGATGACAATCGATTGATTTTTAATTTTTAATAATTGTTAAATTATTGGAAAAGTTACATACAGTTAACTAACAGTGTCTGGAAGACACAAAACTTTTTTCATGTGTATAAACTGAAAAGACAAAGGTTATAGAGGGGTCGAATTGCATGAAATATTCAATCATCAATGATTGGTTGGAGAAATTATGGCCAACTAAACATTTTTTGAGATTCGTAACGAGAAAAGTAACAAGACACTGTATAGCTTTATGCCAAATAGCATTCTTTTTTTTTGATTTCGTGTCATTACTGTCTTTACTAAAATGTTAATTATTCTTTACACAATTAATAAATTAGAAAAAAAATGATGATGTCGTGAGCTCCTTCTAGAAGGGGCAAAAATAAAGTTTGTTGAATTTGTGTGCACGTATTGTCGTACACATATTGCGCAAATACTTATTTCTGACAATAATTTGGGTAAACGGTGTGCAAGTGTGAGCGTCTGAAATTATTAGCAGCGATTTTTGTTTTGAAATCCCCATCTGTCAAAGATGAAGAATTGAGTGGATAATAGATGGTTTTCGTTAGCATGCAATATAAGTACAATATGCATACAAATTAGCGAGTTAACCTTTTTAAATAAAATTATGTATTAATTTTTTCATTTTTTGGCTTTCCTCCTTAAATTTAAGCGATAATAATAATATATCACTGTTAAGTATCATTGTTGTTTGAATTATTGTTGATTTCCAATGTTGATTCATGCAAGAAAAGGGAAATGAACGGAATTAAGAGGCTTTTGATAAATTCTCACAATCACTTGCAATTTTACAGCAAGTTGTATAACGTATTCGTGTGTGTGCCATATCATTTGTCATAACATAGGGTCATAAAATTGGTATTAGATTCTTGCTTTACTTGGTTGTTGTAGATGCTTGTCAAGATGTGTCTTTATGTGTATATTGTTGTTTGTCTTCAGTAGCCAACCACGTATCATAATCTTGAATCTTGTTCCTTAGCTTGTTTGTAACATTTGCCGATAATAATGTTATATTCATGTTTTAAAAACTGGTAGTGCGTGCTTTCTTTTTTGTATGCATGTTCAGTAATTGTGATAGAGTGCGAATTGGATATCGTTTTTTGTATTAAACGTATGATGTGTATAATATGTTTTGCTGCACTTTTGCCATCACATTTTGCACTTGAAGCTCTTAATTCAATACATTTGTGCTTTTGATGACAGGTACTCGATTTTTTGCCTGAAAATTGTATTTCTATATGTTCTATTTGTTAGGTACTATCCAATTATGTATAATATTAGACCGTCTCACGGAATGTATCATTTTCACTATTACCAAAAGAACAAGGTTTAAGGACTAATGTTCTTAAACCTTGTAAAACCTATAGTCCCTTCTTTTTGGAAACGATTCACTCTGTATTTTAATGTATATCTCTGTCTGTGTACAGAACTAATTTTGAGTGTTAAAGTAAATCTGATTAGATTTGTTCATTTACACCAATGATTTTTTTGTGGACATAATTTAATGTACATATGTATTACCGGCATTGTCCCTTTTGTACTATTGTACTGTCAAATGTATGTAGTGGATAACAACATGCCAAAATATCATGTGGATGTTTTGCTTAGGGTGGTCATGTGATTAGATGGATAGTTTGACTTCTTTCTGTTTTTGATTCGGTTCCTATCTCGTCACTAAGAAGTGTTTACTTAATTCTTACTTTAAAGTATTATATAATAACATGAGAACAAATAATACGCCTCGATAGAGAGGGAAAGGGGTTTTAGATGTGTGCGAGATTTACAAATATCATTATTATTATTAGTTGTAGCAGTGAATATTTTCATCATGGCTTAATCGTCATCATAAATTTTGAGTACATATCAAGCAAAAAATTAGCGGAATGGGTCGACAATTCGTGGTTGTCGTTTCAGTCTTGAGGGAATATGTAATTGAAAAAGTAAATGGTATGCAGAAAAGAATACAGGATGGATTACGGTATTACAACAAGTTAGAGATGAATGGTGATTGGATTGGTAGTTAGTAATCGGTCTATCGCTATTATTGTTAGCATTTATCGCTATTCAGAATCCGTATGTACTTTTTTTACACAAAATAAGTGATTATGTATAAATATTAGGCTTATCCACGTGAAGAAATAAAGGTGCATCATCTGTTGAATAATAATATGTAAAATTGTAAACCCAACCAAACCCAACATTCGAACGCAATTTTTCCTGTGTTTGAGTATTACTTCAAGCTCCTTGAATTTTATTGACGTAAAAAGAGAATAGAGAGAGAGAGAGAAAGTGAATCTTATGAGTTGCAAAAGTACAGTGGAATTTTTTTATGTACCTGTTAAGGAGAAACAAGAGAAACTGCTGGTGGGCTGTGTAACCTTGTGCTCTAATTTTAATTAGTAATTTTTAATGGTCAGGATTTTTGATATGTAGTCGTAGGTCAGCTTTTTACGGTATCGGTTGTTTGTTTTGATAATGAAAACAATATTCAACTGCTTTAATACTATGTTGTGAATCTTTTACATAAGTAAGTTTTACTTGTTTGGATTGCTATTCATTTTGGGTGTATAATACGGACGGTGGTTGATTTCGATTGCGATAGTTACGTATAATAACGATCCATGTAATATAAATTTGCATCTCCTTTGTCCATTCAGATGCATACGTTGTAGATCGTAGAGATACATGATTATATGAAATTCATCTTTGAGCTCCGGATCTTAATAATGCCATAGTAACTGCAGCTAATCCGATGTTCAATTCTGTATGCCAGATGCCAAATACTATGTTGAATTTATTATAATCATTTTATGGTTTCAACCCCTGCTGTAAAGTGAATAGTAACGATAAATGCTGTTTAAATGATAACGTTGCTCGTTTGAATTTTAAATGTAGTTTTGGAAACCTTAATTTTTGTTGCAAATTTATTAATTTCCACAAGAAAGGTAGCCGCTGTTAAAGTATAAGAAAGTGTTAAAAAGTTCAGTGTGGTATGGACGTATGGAGTATGAATATCAATCAGGATGTTACTACAGAATGAAAACGCGGCAAAGAAGCACCGCATTCACAGTGGAAGTTTATATGTGTTCAACTAAATAAAAACATGCCCAAATCTATATAGTACAGCACACATGAGGAAGCCCACAGCGTGAAAGATGTGCATTATCAGTTCTAAGTAATGTGTTTAAAATGAGACGGCATTGTGTGATGTACGATGAGAGATGAGATGATTGGAACATTAGGTATTAATATTTCAAACTTGTCTCATTACTATAGAAATTAGGATTCGGTAGAAAAACACGGAAGACTTTAGTTACCATTGGATATCGACGTGTTAATTTAGGTTGTACTGATGGATACAATAATAATATGTATATCAATCGTGTGTAATAATATTATTGTTGTTGAATTAATCAGATTGAAGTCCCTGAGTTTGGAGCGACACATAAATTGACCTAAATTAGTTTAATTGTGACGTATAGAATAAATTCGGTGCATATTTAAATTTTTTTTTGCAAATATATATCATTGCTCATTGTATTTCTTTATTTTTGTTTTAAATTTTAGTCCCTCATTGTCCTGGAGGAGTTGCTCATGAAAGGAAGGCGTATATTCCGGATTGGGTTTTAGATTACTGGCATCCCTATGAGAAACAAGCCTACCCGGACTATTTCGCAACCCGGGAGAAGCGTAAGGTCGAATTCGTTGAATTGTGGAATAAACATTATGGTGGACCAAACGAACCGCATGACAGTCTACATCACGAACATTCGAAGAAATAAAGCATAAAAGAGAAATTGAGAAAGAAAAAACAGTATGTTAAATTTTGGCCGTAGGTTTTTTTTTCAATGTAGTAGTAGGACTATCAATATCAAATGCTATTAAAAAAATAATACAAATATTGTATGCAAGGAAATCGTATAATAAACCTATATTACGGTAAATATTATTTGGCGAAATTTTACAAAGAGTATAACTCATTGTGTACATTCGAAAATTCCACCGAGTGACTCTTTTTCGAAATTTTTAACCCTCAAAACGTTGTACTATTGACCCTGCAAGCTACGTAATTTTTCTCCGGTCATCTGTTTCTGTCATTTTAAAGTAATTGACAATCGGTAGGATTGGTCCGATACTGACCCCTGGATACTGGAGATCTTGTTGAGGTATTAGTTTCAAACGATTTGGAGAAAATTTGCATGTTGGCCTTTATAGAAACAAAGCGACGCGTTTTGAGGGCGAGGTCTTTTTGAAACTGTGTCACTCGGTGGAAATATCTAGTGTACATCATGTATGCATACATATATGCATGTGCACTTGCTCGTGATTACAAGTACCCTCGAAGAAATACATTTTTTCTTTGTTCACATTAGAAAATGTTCGAAATTTTCTGAAGAATAAATAATGTCTTACGAAATCATAAAATAAACATGCTATTGATGTATAATATAATATTAACATAAACCTAAAATATACCTGTTACTTGTGCTTCACATACACACAGATCGTGTATAAATAAAGTAAATAAATAAGCAGTAAATGATAAATCTAGTTTGCCAATGTGTGTACGTACTAAACTTTGAAACGTTGAGCATAAAATACAATAGTAAAACATAGATTTGCGGTATACATGAATAGATGGAATATCGAATCGACTGACTTTGTCTTAGCACTTTAGATTTTGAATGGAACGACGACATGCCATTTAATACTAATTTGTTTAATGACATGAAATGCATTGTCAGGCAAAAATCATTATCATTATTAGCTGGTACATAACTTGTTGGAGTGTAGTTGTTTCTCTTCAAGTTTTGAGCATTTTGTTCTTGTGTCGTGTGTGTAATGTAATGTTTGTTTGTTGTTTTTATGTTACATGCACGGTTTCTATGATCTGACAGACATGGAATTGATCGTGGTATAATATTGTGTTTAGACATGGATATGATTGAATGTTGAAGTGGGAGTAAATCATTTAAAAGTGCATTTCATCCTTCATGTGTGTGATTATTACGACGATGATTATTATGTATGTTGAAATCATTTACTTGATGAGAACACACGGAGTAGCATGATAGCATCTAATACTGTGTAGAAAACATGAGAAATGAAATGAGACGGCTGTAATACGTAGTAGCAGTGAAGCTAAGTAGCAACCTCAAAATGTTTTCTTGATGTCCATTTTCGAATCGATTGAGAAATGAAATCGTATCAGTCAGTAGTCAGTAAATGTATGTATTTATAAAATAGGATGATTGTTGTTATGATTATTTTATTATCCTACGTCTCGTCTCAGATTATGTGGACCATTTAAATAAAATTAGATTTGAAGGTTTAATAATAAAATTTGGTGGTTTTCTTTTGACAGGACACGAGACATTATATAATTGTTATTATGTAGTGTGTGCCCGATTCAATATTAGTCAGTATGGACACAAGTCACTTTCCTTTCTGAAAAACTTGTCCAATGCGTGTATGTAATTATGAATGTACGATATACTTACATACAACATACATATAATATTTATACATCTTGTATGCTCAATTTGCTTTCCTTTTTATATCAATTTTGAGTTTAAGTGTATGTGTGTGTGAATAGTATGTCCAAATCCCAATTCATGCAGGAATTTGTCTTTGCTGTTAAATAACGTTATTATTATTGTGTGTGTAATTATAATTTTAGTTAAATATAAAGGAATAAAGTCGAGGTAGGAGAAGATGACATGAATCAGAAGGAGTGGGAGAGAAAGTGTTGTCAAATATTTTCTAATTCTAATCTTCATCGTCATACTGTGTAATGTTTGTATGCAAGTATGTGTTTGTCCTTTACCTTTGTCTTTATAAATTTTGTTCGTTGGTGGTAGACGGTAGACTTTGGCTGAAGTCAAAAGTGTATAATGTAGAGACGAATAGTTTGTTTCGATAAATGTGTGTGTTTATGTATTATGCATACAATGTACACTGTGTACCGTATAATCCTATTTTATATAAATGTCGGTTGTGTGACATGATGCGTTTATGTACACTATTATATGCCAACCTTTGTCATACTTTTTATTTTATGCGTTTACACAACGAAATATAGAAGATTCATGTATGGCATATGGCATACTACAGTATACAGCTCGGAGAAAGACACAGTGGAATAAAAAAAAGAGTAAACATTATGGAAGTTTAATTTTGTCCTGTGATCATCATTAGGTCTTAGTAAATAAGCATTCGCATGTCAATTAGGTTCCTTAGTTTGACTTACAAACATACAGAGTGTACAATATATAAAATACAACACGACACAATATACAGCCGCAAGCTCATCTGTTTTGATCGTCGCCTAAACACAAAGATGTAGAAAAGTACGAATAGAGGGAGAGAGGGAGAGAAAGAGCAATTAAAATGCCATTTACACTCATCGATACACAACGCGAATCAATCAATCATATATCTATCTATCCCTCGATCTATCTATGTGTTTATACGTTGCAATTATGATGGATATTATGATGGATAGATAGAGGAAATCATTTTATATCGTATTATTGTATATATAGTTTCATTTTCACATTATGTTTTTACAGATGTGTATGGACGCATATTATCTGCATTATTCTGCACGCTGTATGAATATGAACATGAATGTGTGATTCTAATTGTCACTCACTTTTATTTTCTATTTTTCCCCTCCATGCGATTGTGTATCGCTGCTCATTCGAGCTCTACTCATTACTTTCAGCTTTATTGTCTGCCCTCATGAGATCAATGAATGGATGAAGATGGAGGAAAAGGAGAAGACGATAGATATGAAGAGCTTTTTTTGAACTCTCCTTTTATAAATCAAGTATCAAGTGTAACAGGAAATTAGTGACAAAACAATTTGATTTTGCTGACACTAAGAACATTATTTTTCACAATTTGATCACTGCTGGGTGCAAGTTGTAAAAAAGAACTGAAGTGGCCAATAAATTTAAGCGAATGTATGGGTAGATCGGTAGACAAACGAACTTCAATAACTTGACGTTTTCCCTCAAAACATATTCGCCTAATAATCGTCACTAATCCTCCAATCCAGTTGATATCGGATCTTTCTGATTTATTCGAATGATTTTTTTTCTGCTAGAAAAATACCTTTTGTAAATTTTCAAATGAGATGAACATACAATTTACTTTTAAGTATTAACAAGAAGTATTTATGTGTACACACAACCACCTTCGTGGCACTTGTATAAAGTCACATTTTGAGATTACGAGGGGATTTTTATTTTCTTTCAATTTTCCTTTACGAGTGATAATGAAAGTGAAAATACATAATACACATGAAATGTAATGTAATATAATGCTTGTCGCGATTAAAAAAACCCAGATTATCACTCTCAGAAGCTTCTCAACACTTCTTAAAAGTAAAACATTGCATGGTCGGTAAATATTGGACGTACTTATGTGCATATATCTAAAATTTAGACAAATGGCATGATGTGTACTTGGACTACATGGTATTGACTGTTGACAGAAAACAAGCAATATGCTTTTTGAATACCGAATAATGTGCTTAATATTTATACAATAGACAACAGATGATAATATAATATGCAAACTTTGGCGTTTCTTGTTTTCATTTCTAAAAACCACTAGTTTCATGCATTCGGAAGACAAAAATGTATTATAAACATATCCATATCATACCGTTCGCCAATATCAGATACTGTACATTGCACATGTATTATATGTACTTATACATATATACTTGAAGGACTTAAAGTAGCTTTAATACAACGGTATGATGTGTACGTTGAGCGTATTTTGAAAAGGAAAGTTCTTGACTTTCAACTTTTAATTTTCAATACATTGAAACTCCATCCGGATACGATATAAAAGAAATCTCTGTATTTATCACTTGATGACGTCAAGTTAGCGACATATGGGCCGACTTGTGGACAAACAGTTAATGGTCCTCACATATGGAGTGGTTCAAATCTTACAAGTCTTTGTAGTGCAAATATATTATATCATTTAAGGAAAAAATTCCGAAAGCGTTTAGTAAGGCGTGTTCCTGCAAAATCTGCGACATGGCTAATTTTCAGTGCAATCCGGACAAAACCCTGTTTTGGCTTTGTCAAAATAAATCTATACATAATTTAGTGTTAGAGTAATGGAATCGAATTCCTGGAGATTGTCCCCGCTTACAATGTAATCGTGTTGCTAATACTCTATATACCTCCACCATGCAAATATCAACGAATGTTTGTCAAAAAATTAAATCCAGGAGTCATAAACGTTTTTAAATCTTTTGCTCGACATCTTAGCCTCAAATTTCAAAATCGTTTGCTTTATGGGCAAGTTGAAGGACATAAGAATAGTAATTCAACACATAAAAACTTAGCAGACCACTTACCACCCTGAAAATATTTTTGATTTCAGTTTGGTAGCTTGTCGTCAAATTTCTTGTTTGCAATATAAACAGATAGTCACATCAACCGTCACCACCATTATGACTGAATGATAAATATTTTGTAATAACTCGTAAACGTATTTTGTGTTCTGTTTTGCCTACTGACCAATTTCATGCAGCTTTCATCTGTGGCCTTTAAATATTGCCTGAATTAAATCTTTGCTCCTGGAATTGTTTTTATGCACAACCGCATGCTTACACCTTTGTGGGTGATGTATTTATGTGTTATGGTGTACCATAATATTATAATTTATAGCATAATCGCCATTCATTTTTATGAAGGGAAAACGTTTTCCTAAGTGAGATGGATGCACCTTTGAGTTATTAGGCTTAAGTGCTGACAAGCACATGCAACATGCACAAAGAGTTTAGATTTGAATAGTGTCAAATCTTTCTTTTAACTTTGAATTTAAGACTGCATCCTTTTCAGCTGTTCAACAACAAAAGAGCAAATTTGTAAACAAATACAGTCAAGAGTTTTAAACTTCACTCGAAACGTTCGACAAAGTATGTCCAATTTGTACAATGTGCTTATTAGTGTTCTATACCACGTACATAATGAATGTTGATGAAGGTTGATGATGAATCTATAAAAAAACAAAATTAAAAAGAAGAAAGGAAAAATTTGTCTATTGACAAAAAATAATAATAATCACTGATGAGGTTCATGATGAGCCGTCAGACAGCGACAGCGAGAGCGTGGACGAGAAAAAGGTAAACATTTCATTCATTCATTCACAAAATGTTAAAGTTTGTTAACCTTATTATTTTGGGCTGAAGTCCATATACCGACTTTATATAGTTATTAAAATGGATGTGTATAGTCTGTAGTCTGTAGAGTTTACTAGAGTATCTATACATATGGTGTAAAGACATGCGGCCTATAATGTGTGTAGTGTGTAAACATGATGTTTCCGCGTTTGTACTTGCGTCGACACAACTGTTGCTTTTTAAAACTTGGAGCTTTATAGTGTGTATTTATTAATACAACTTATGACCGTCCACAATGTACATCACATCATCTTATTCCATAACGAGGCACAACTTGAATCTTGAACCAACTTTATGAATCTGTGCATAGCTAGCAAAAGGCAGGAAAAGACATCTACGAATGGTGAGTGCTCATTGTTATCCCAAAACAAAAAATAGTGGGCATGTCACGGACTACCTAAAACTCATTTAAATTATGCTTCAAAATTCCATTCCAAGATCAGTTGACCTTATCCGGACTTTCAAGGGCCACTTTTCAGTAGGCCTTACAATTCGGTACTTACTGTAAGAAAATGTCACAGCTCAGAAAACAGCAAGGCTTTAAACACCTTTGGAATTCTATTCGTATAGAATTAGAAAACGCGTGACCTCTGGGTCACATAACCCACAGGTACACTCAGAAGCAACTGAAACGATATCACTCATGACAACACCTTCATCTTTACACGCTCAAGAAGTCTAAATTTTACTGTGTCGCCCGTTATAAACGTGCATGATCATCTTTATTGTACAAAAAAAACGATGAGGACTCGCATGGGATGATGCGTCGTGTGAGACTCAAAGCTTACAAGTAAACGTACATACACATACGCACCGTGTTTATGCAAATATGGTACGTATGTATGTAATGTGTGTATACTCAAACTGCATCATTATGCATGTAGACGGATCTCTGCAATTTTTTAAAAGGAGAAGACCAAAACTCTCTTTTTATCATGTGGGAAATAAAAACTCGCGTGTTGCTCATAACTTCAGTCTTTAACGTGCTCTTGTAATACAGTCGTGTGTGGCGCATTAAAAATTTTAGCGATTCGCCTCATCTCGTTTTCAGTCGGAACTATACAGACATTTCAATGTGTTAAAAAAATTCATGACCATGGTTACTTGGAATCAGCATTTTAGACGACAAAATAAAACAATGTAATCACATTTAACCTGTCAAAATCCCACCGATGCGATAGCTTTGAATACGAAAATTTCCTTTTACAAGTGTGTAAGTGCTTGCAGAGTTTGGAAGTTCGGCAGTTTTTCGTGCAACTCCTGAAACTAAACGAACAATTTCCTGCTCCGATGTATCAAATCTCATTTTATGTACATCTTTATAGCTTATACTTGCACTTTTACCCTTGCAATTTTCATTATAGCAAGAGAAAAGTATCCCGCCTTTAGAAAAGTACTTTCAACTCGCAAAATTTGGTTTTATACATAACTACCCACAATATACATACGTACAACTTACGCATGCAGAAAAATCGTGTTATTTCCTATCGTTAGCTGGATCCATGTACAGGATATAAACGTATCATATCAGAACGTGTAATACGATAAGAATAATCATATTGTGGCTGCATCATTTTTGAGGAAACCATGCATTAAATCATATCATGAAGATTTCTATACTGCTTATGCCCATAATGGAAAATGTTTATCATCCTACAATATGTAAAATACCCCTGCATCAAGAATTACATCTTGTATCATAGAACGCATCTTTTCTCTAAACACTGAGCGGAGAGATGAGGTGCGTCTTTCTCTATCAAAAATCGTATTAAAAATTAAAAGAATTAAGTACTGTTGTTGTTGTTTTGCTTCTTTCCGCTTAACTATTCCCTATCTTCTGAGTACAAAACTAAAAATTCTCTTATGGAATGGATTAACTGTAAGACACAACACATGTACGTTGCAGTCAGATTTTAATTTTGTGCTAATCGCAGGAAAAGTGCTTGGTTTAATATTCATGAAGATATTCTTTTATTACTAGGTACGTACGTTTACTATTGACAGTATTTACTCGTAATGTACAACCCTTAATTTTCTGAACACCAGAGATCTACATATCTGTCTGTCTATGGATTTTTTTTGCTAATGTTTCGCAGCCAAAAACGTTGAATCTCATTAGCGACGGTTAATAAGAATGCATAATCTACATGCGTGCAAATTGAAACGGTCATTCTTTATTAATTAATTTAATACTTAATCTTGTCATATGCATGTACAATATTTACAATATAGAATACTATATTATTATATTATTTGCGCTATTATTACTTTTGTCCTAAATGGGGTGTTACAAGTACATATTATGTATGTACAACAACAAGCAAGTAAGAGATTGCAAAGAGAAAAACTTTCTTTAGTATACTTATACAGATAAAAAAATGAATAAGTTGTATGTGTATATAAAGCAAATGTAGCCTTTTTTCTACTTTTCATTTATCATTTTATTGTTGTTAAATTTATGATGGCGTTAAAATAAAATGTATTATACTTGTTGAACGGCGATAATGCATAATACATAACCAACTTTTAGGTCAAAAGGCATGTGGTGTAAATTCTTGCATTATTTAAGCACATGGTTTGTTTGCATATTTTCATATGAATATTTAATATGAATTCTTCAAAGAAAAGAGACCAATGTTCATATTATTGTAGGTATTTGGGGAAAATGGCAAGATTTCAATTTCATCAGAAAGTAAAAAAGGTTAACGAGGTGTCGCCGCACAAGCACTATAATATACCAGGATAAATTTACTGACTTTACAATGGGTTTTGGCATGTGACAGGATAATTGGGAAGACAAAGCAGACAACAAAGTTGATCGAAATGAACTCTTGCCAATGATGCGCAAAGAAACGCACAATTTTATAACACAAAAACCTGCATAATCATTAAACACTTTGGGTATATATGTTGGACGTGCAAGTTATGGATATTTTATGTAAGGGTAAAGGTAAATGAAGAAACTCGTTTTGTCTCTACTCTTATGTATGTTTGAAATAGTATTTGCCTATTTGCATACGAATTACACAATAACATTGGTGAAAGTTGGAAAATATGACGAAGAAAATAAGACTGCGTGCGAAATTAGTTTATGCGTATTATTTTTCTGAATTGATATAAAATATAACACACAATTTTCACGCATTTTTCTCATTAAAGATCATAAAGTTCAAAGTTCATGATAACAAAGCTTTCCATAGTTCCATGTGGAGTTTTATTTAGCGCTAAGCTGGTTTTTACTTTGATCAATGGAAAATTTTATTTGCCCATGTTTTGGCAATGGGTTTGAAATTATCTAAATATGACATGCAATGATGTGCATGTAAAATTCGGAAACCAAGCCCCGGTGTTTCCGGTCCACAGTTAGCATCTGATGTTTAATGAAACTTGGTAAGTTTTTTTAAAAACGAATTTTAAAATCCAAACGAAGAACGGTCATGTTGCCAAGATACTACTGTGCACTTGATGTATGCTGCGCCCGTAGCATCGTATTTCGAACTAAATCCTGTCGATCTTTTGCTGTTGAGATTTGGAGCTGCGAACGCGGGAGTACTTATGTGCTTCTATGGATCTCGGTAAAATTTAGAAATCCTTCAAATCATCACATATGTAAGTCCAGATCCGGAATCCGGAATTGGGAAAACTCCGACTGCTTTAAAAGTTACTTATCTGGTTCAAACATTGAAGACAGTGTCAAGTTCTTTAACAGCTGGAATTTTTTGATTCACTCTCCAAACGTGAGGACAATGTATTGAGTTTTGAGATACACGTCTGCGGTCGGCAGGTGGTTCGATTTTGTACTCGTGTTTCGTGTATTCTTTATTTGCTGTTTCAAAAATCCCAAATTATCATTAATCTTCATTACATAATACTGTATTGCTATAGTTACGCAGAAAATAAGGTAAGTGGTATTTATTATAGTGTGCATAGTTATACATATCTACCAACTGTTTTCTATAATGTGTACAAAATACATTAATAAAAGTATATGATTAAAGGCTAAGAATTAAAACATTTTCTTTCAAAATACAGAACCTACTTGTGTCCAACATGGACTCATCTTCGGTCCCAGTTCCAGCTGATGCCGAGAAAGATTATGTGCAAGACGGGCAGAATAAAACTTCAATTTATTGTACGCGGTGTCCGTCTTTGATACTTTTACCCCTAATTGGTTTGTATTCGCCCGATGAAAAGGTATTCACTATTCAGATTGTTGTCAAAATTAAAATTGTTGTACACGTACTTTTGTGTTCATCATATTGTATGGAAAATCGATAGACTTGAGTCCGTTTTCACCTGTAAAATGACGTCCTAATCTTAAAATTCATTGTAATTTTGATGTATAGTTTGATCTACCACGAATGACACAAGAAAAAAATTCCTCAACTGTTCAAACCGACCCTGTGACAGAATGCTTTAAAGTAGAAGATATACTCCAGTTCGAAAATATTGGATTCTCCCATAGTCAAAACAATGTCAAATATCTAGTTTGTGCTGATTGTGAATCTGGACCGCTGGGATGGTCGTCTTCGGATGCAAAAATATCATATGTTGCAGTGGATAGAGTGAGATTTAAATTATGAAGATTGGGCTTTTTTGAAGCTATTATTTATACCATCGTGTACTTAAGTACGCATGTATACATTATGCGTACAGTGAAACATATCATTTACCATTTTTGCATTTTTGTCTTTTATTTGGCGTGTTGATTGTTACAGAATTTCAAAAATTCCAAAACATTGTAATATAGATAGGATACATGTAAATTAATATTGAAGTTACGCCTTAATATTGTTGCTTGAACCAGAGATTTGAAACTGTATTATGACTATTTCATAGGTCAAAAAAGCGCTAATCAGAGTTACAAAAAAACTTTTTGACACTATGAAAAATCCGCAACC
>JAQIVE010002443.1:0-19875 GCA_034698285.1 Sminthurinus bimaculatus | reverse complement strand
ACCAAATGCACATCAAGTCAATCTCATCAAATCTCATCAACTTTTGATCAAAGTTGATCGGATATTTTTTTAAGGGCAGTAATGTATTTTCGGACACTGATGAGACAAGTGTGAAAAATTTAAGCTGTTATGAAAAACCCCCAAGCAAAACTCGTTTAACTGATGAATAATAACAAGATATAAATATTAGTGTATTTTTTATACAATTGTTAAACCAATTGTATAACAATTGTGCAACCCAATAATGCAGGAATTCTTATAATTTTTAAAGGTGACTGGTGGAAGCATCGCTGAGAATTCCAATTTAAGCCCCGGCGATATTATAATTGCCATCAACGGTCAAGATGCCTCAGTTTTAAGGCACAAAGATGCTCAGGACTTGATCGCCCGAAGTGGAAACACGGTCGAGTTTCAGGTTCAGAAGGGGACGAGCACTTGGAAGCCCCATGTTCAACCAGTAGGGGATCTGAGTCGGGTTGGTGAAAATAAAGTTGTTACGAAAACTTCGTTGGCCAGAAACCAACCGTCCAGTGGGTCATTTCGCGTTGGTCCAGGCGTCAATTCTCAAGCTAGGCCTTTTCTTGCCAAGGTTTCTCTTACAAATAGATCTGACACCTTTGTTCACTCTCCCATTCATTTATTTAAAAAATTCAAAATTTATCTCTTCTCTCCTAAATATGGTTTTTACAACTATATATTTTCTTAATTTCTTACAAATAATGATTTTTTATTTTTTGCCTCCCCCCTTCGTCTTTTTCTTTTTGAATGGCCAAATTATCTCTACGTCTATTTTTTCACCTTCACTTGAGCATTTTTGCATTTTGTAATTTTAAACCCATTAAATTTTATTATTTATAATATTTTTCCGTTATCCCTTTCTTTTCTTTTCTATATGTATTCTGTACCTTCAGCTTCTTCGGTTGGCCCTAAATATTCGCATTCATACATAACAAGATAATATAAGTCTCAATATAACTTCCGTATGTCTATCACTCTGATCTTTACCTATCTTCTTTTCTATTTTCTATGTATATGTATAATGTATACTCTCTTTGTTCTTTGTCTTGGACTTCTCCCCGGTTTCTTTCTCGCAGTCTGAATTTGGAATTGTGAATCTCTTTACTTATTTATTTTATGTGCAAAACTACGTTTCTCCTCCCAACTTTTCCCACTCTAAATTTCAACTTTCAATTCATCCAAATACATAATATTCTCAAGAAAATTGAATGTCTGCCGTCTCAATCACTCACTCTCTTCGGTCTCCGGGAGGAAGAGAAAAAAGGAGAGCAAGAGTTGTCAGTACTGTCTAAACTTCATTGTTTATTTATTTTTCTTTCCCTTTCTTGTTGTATTATTTTACATTCATTATTTACATACACATTAGACATTAGACTTACATGTACATGTATTGTCTGTCACTTTTCTACTTTAAATAGTTATTGACAATTCTTCTTGCATTTTCATTAATTAGGTTTTTCCCAAATATCAATACTTTTGAACTGTGTATTTTACGAGTGTATTTTACTTAGTACTTTCTTCCCACATTCAATGTTCAATTTTCAGAGTTACTCTATGGGTATAAAAAATTTGTATTAACTATTGTCTAAAAACGTAGCCTGCTGAATATCTACAAAATCAAGAGCATGAGCGAAAATGCAAAAGAATGAAAGAATGAAAACCATTTAGTATCCATTTAGTCCTCAGTATTGACAAATTTATGTACCTTACACTCGCACAGTCTACTTCTTTATGATTATTATCATGTGCATTTGTATTTATGTTGTGGACTGTTATTACACTGCTGTTTCCCGAGAGCGCGTTTTAAACACTGTATTGCTCATTTCTCGTCCTCTCTTTCTCTCCTCCGCTGGAAAATGATGATTGTAAAAGGTTTTGAGTCGTCGAATAAATAGACAACATTGTAGGGTGTAAAATGCAAAGCGTATGTATTTACGTATGTATGTATGTTGTTAAAATATTTTGTAAGATGAGATGAAAAAATTGTGAAAAAAATATGTGGTATTGTAATACATACATGATTTTCATAGAGTGCAAATAGTTATAATGCAGATTATATGTATTAATTTTGGCACCTACTCAAAAGATTTTATATGTATGTAGTATGTATGTACCATGTCTCGTTCTTTTTTCCTTTTCATTCTTTCATCCTCTACCTCCTACTTTTTCTTTCTCGTTTTCTTCAATGCTCAACTACATCTTATAGCATCATCTTATTTCTCCACGCTCGCATGTTCCTTTATGTGTAAGTACTTTTCCTACTTGAATTCTTCAGGTCCTTGTGTATAAGAAAAGAGATTCAAGTTGAATCATTCAACATTCCACGATTATTATTCCGTGTTTTAAAACCTAAAGGGAAAAGAAGCGTTTTCCCGTGGTTTTTTGGCGTGGCGTGGTTGGAGTTAAAGTCCGCTCAGCATCAACCACTTAGCTGAGGCATAAATTATGCAGTAAAAAATGAGAATATTTATTGTCAAATGAAGGCCTCAAATTCAAAGATAATTAGGGGATTTTATACTGAATCAAGCCAGACTATCGGGCAGAGTCGGGAATAATGCGGTGAATAATATTCTATGTAATTCAATCTATTTAGTATTATTTTTTAAGAGACCTTTTAGAAATCCATTAAGGTGGTCTAGGTGAATGGAAAAAAATGCTATTAAAAATGGAAAAATCAACTTCTTCATTCATCTCCATGTTTTTCCATTGTTTTTCACCGTTGTGAAACGCTCAAATTATTCTCTTCTATGAGGATTTTCTTCTGCAAATTCCTTTACATTGTAATAAATAAATAACAAAATCTCGGCATTGTTTTTGAGTTGACCCTGGAATGCAATTTGCGACCAAATAACTGACCTAAAAACCTTTTGAAAACTTTTTTCTATCTCTTTTTTAATTACTCTTTATTCTCGTATAATAATATCTATGATTTTCTTACATTTAATCATTGATCCCCATTTTCTTGTTGATGTTTTTTCAAAACAAGATTAATATTTTGCATGTTTTCATTCCGTTTTTTCATAAGAATGATTATGATATTGAAGAGTACCTTTTTCAAATACTGTCCATTTTTTACATTTCTCTTGGATTAAAATCCTGTGGTTCCATAAAAATTTGATGAGATTTCCATGACAATGGATAAAAACCTCATCAAAATTTTATCAAATTTGAGAGGATTTTGGGCCAAAAACGTGCCAAAATCTTTTTTACTTGCTTGTTATCAAGTATTTAAAATTTTTAACAAACTTTTCTGTACCATTGGAAGTATAGAAAAAAGTACTCAATATATATAAAACCTCCCAACACATTTCCAAATGTCGACTAAACGCCCATGCTAAAATTGATGCAGATGATGTAAAGTTGCCTCTTTTGTGTAAAATATTGTTAGGACGGACGCCAACTGGTTAATAATCAATTCAACAGTCCGATCAATCTTTACAGCGACGCGAACATTGCAGAGACTCTTTCTGCTCAGGCTGAAGGTATTTGATCATTATCATTACATTTTGTACATGGAACACAGTATGCAGTATGTATGTACGATGTACGTATACTTATGCGCACATGTCAAATGTCAATAAAATATATATTATGATATACGAATCTTTCTCTCTCTTTCCAGTCCTTGCCGGAGGAGCCATCGGGTAACATAATACAACATTAATGTCTACACTCTATATATGTGCAATTTACATGTATATGCGCTTTCACATTTTCCACTAAATATGTATATGCATTTTGCTCATTTTACATACATTTTTGTTCCACATAAGTGAGAATGACTGATGAGGACACACATGCATAGTAATTTATGTATTATATATTATTATGCTCCAGCAACATATGTTTTTTGACAGTATTCTATTATGCACATTGTCGTCTCGAACGAAAGATTAGTCAGCTGTGACAGCCTTGTTCAATAAGTTGTACATTATACCTACATCGTTGTGTTTAATATGTCTAGTGTATGTATACATATGTGTAAAAAAAATTCCCCTATCTTTTTCTTTCTCGGCGTATCCTTGGACTGCTTGTGTAGAGTCAACTTTAAGAAAAATGAAAAGAAATATAACTATGAGGACAGCGAAGTTTACAAGATGCTTAAGTCAGTCGAAAGCGAACCGGATCACGTCGAAGTGCCTGAAGGTATAAACTATTTGTACATACCCACTACCCACATACAGTACCTATGTGGTCAATAAGAAAATAATGAACATGCATTTTATTTCTTCTCTTTTCTCTTTTTGTATTTACTTTCTCCAGCATAACACATATAAAATACTTTTGATTCTTTGAAATTGTAGATCGACGTTATCCAGAGCAGGAACGGCAACCTCCACCCCAGTTAACTCAGACAATTAGTCAACTTCGCCCTGTTAGAGCCCCGGAGCCTAAACCAAAACCTGTTGATCAACCACAAGGCACCGGATCAACGAATCCTAACCTTTGTGCCGAATGCGAACGTTTGATTGTCGGTGTCTTTGTTCGCATCAAGGACAAGGTAACAATGCACATTTTATACCTTACACATATATGTATGTATGTATTTAACATATACTTACCAAAAACACGTTGAAAATAATGAAGGAGAGTTCATTTTACTAGCAAGCGACAAGTTAAAAATCTAGACTTTCTCTTTGTTTCCACCCTTAGAACCTCCACGTGGAATGCTTCAAGGTATTTGATCATTATCACTGTACACTGTACACTTGTACACATGTCGAATGTCAATAAAATATATGATCTATGCATATCATTCTCTTCCTTTCTTCTCTATTTACTAAAGGCTAATAAAGTTTCTTTGTACTTTTTGCTTTACAGTGCGCTACATGTGGTCAAAGCTTGAAGAATATTGGTGAGATTTTAATTACTTTATCGCAAAAACAGCCTTTCTATCTTTTGTAGGTACCTCTGGACTATTTAAGATTGGAAAAACTAGCTTATGTACATGGTATAGCAGTGTAGAAAAATTTATATATTCAGACGTTTTCTTATGTCTTTGCGCTTCCCCCGTTTTTATTTTTACAGGTTATTTCAATATCAATAACAAGCTTTACTGTGACGTCCATGCCCAGACTGTGGCCAGAAATAATCCAATAGCACCAGGATTAGAACCGTTTGCTCAGGTTCCGTCTGAGCCGTCTATTTCTGCCGCTCCTCCTTTCTCGTCCGGACTGCCATCGTCATTTGCTGGTCCAAATGTGACCAACATACCTGTGTAAGCAGAAAAACCAAAAAGACGTAAAATTTATTCCTAATCGATTGCCCCCCTTTTCCCGGCACCACTTCCCAACTCCTCAAATACATATATTATACTTTATACTTATACGGTTATGTACATGCACAATGCACATACATGTATGTATGTGCAATGTACATTGAAGTTTTTACGATTCATCAATCAATCAATGAAATCCAACAGACTGAACAGCAGGGACAGAAAGTAAAGTTAAAAAAGAATATATCAGTACCAGTAGAAAGGAAAAACAAGAAAATTTCAACATCTTCTTCTATACTCTATACATTCTATCTCTTATCTTTTTCTTTTTGTACGTATATATAATAAGTCTCGAATTATGTATGTACCATTTTTCTTTCTGTTTTTTATTCTTTCTTACTTAACCTCTATCTTTGAATTCCAGTTTATCTTGCTCATCTTGCTATCGATATTTTTTTATTCTAATTTTCTTGCTCTTGTTTCATTTATTTGCCGCTACTCACATGCCACATTTTATGCATTATGCAATGTCCTTTCTCTATCCTACATTTTGTGTCAGCCCACAATCGGCCGTTGAAAATAGTGAAAGTAAAAAACAATACACTGAATGAATTTTTAGAATGCACTGCACTGTAAAAAGTATCGTAGAATAATACATTAAAAAAAATTTAAATTGCAATATTATTTACAATTAAGAAGCAACCAGTAAGTAAAAATATTACAGTTGAAAAAAAGTAGAAAACTAAAAGAAAGTTTTGAAAGTCCTAACAAAACTGTGGTAATATCTACACTACACATGTGTAATGAATAATGAATCTAATATAATATTTGAATGTGTAAAGTATGTATGTATGATAATGACAATGTATATAATGGTAATCTAATAATAATAATAATTTATATTGTGTATGTATGTATGAAAATTTTGAAAATGTAAATATATATATTGTACTTATATTGTTGTTGAACAAAAAACCTTACTAGCTCTGAGCCGGATTGGGTAAATAACAATGCTTCTTCTGCAACAATTCCTGAACTTCCTGCCGTTGTTGCTTCTTCTACTTCTTCTTCTTCTACTTGTGCTACTACCACTACCACGAATAATCCAAATCCAAATGTATTGCCCAGTAATATCAATTCTTCTTCCCTTCTTCTAAACACTGTAAACAATTCTGCCCCTCGTAATCCAGCAGACTCTTTAATAACAGCATCTTCTACGTGTTCTTTCTCTGAAAGCACTACTGCTACTTCTGTCGTAACAGGAGATGCCCAGAGTCAAAATCAAAATCAAAACCAAAATCTTTTTATTTCGACAAACGAGGAGTAAGTTGACCACCAAAACAAAAACTGCACACTTAAAAGTTATAACGTTTAGACTATAGACTATATATTATAAACTCAGTTTTTCTTTTCCATGTGCTTTATTCTTTGCTTATTTTTCTTTTACTTTTGCTACTTTTCTCCTTTGCCAAACAAAGGTGATATTATTACAATACATATATATGTACTATACATAAACACACCTACAAATTATGCGTATAAAAATCTATATGTACATCTACACTTTACATATACTTAGCTCTACCGACTTTTACTCTGTCTGTCTGTTTGTTCCCGTCTCTCTGATGTTCTGCTCTGTCTGTCTCCTTGTCTTGATATATCTATATTTTATATTGTCAATATATTAATTGACAACAAGTTGTCGTTGTGATTGAGAAATTATTTTGTATTTTGTAATTGGTAATTTAATCTGGTAATTGATTTTTTTATTTATCTTCCTCCATCCTCGTGCCTGCCTTGCTGTGTCGTCGTCAATTTCTCTTGTAGAAATGTGAAGCCTCCATCCTTCAACTACACACCGAAACCAGATGCCTATTCAGCCAATATTGCACCTCAACCTTTTCATGTAAGTGGATGTATAATGTATATTGTATACTGTATGTATGCAGTTTTACTCTCCATTTTTACCCTATAATGTTACAAGGAAATCAGAGAGGAGGTAATAATTTTCCATCCGTGTTTAATTAGCACTCACCAACAGCGCCTAGTCATGTAAGTGCTCCATCAAAGTTAATTCAAGAGTCATCCTTTTTGGAAAAACGATCCTTCTCGTCGGAAACCGTGACCAAGACCTCACCAGGTGGATCAAAGTTTGTTTGGCCTCCCATTCAGTCCAATGACGATCCCGTTATGCTTGGTGCAGGAAATGCCGGCGGTACTATCATCCCCATTCAACAACCACAACAGCAGCTACAACAACAACAACCGCAATTTCAACAGTCATCACCATCTTTGAATCAAAGTTCATCAGTATTTAATCAGTCTTCCTCCTTCTCAAGTGGAATTAGTCATCAACAACAACAACAACAGCAGCCTTCATATTCGCCTTCATCTTTATATCAAAATCTGGCTCAACCCTACAAGCCTGTCGTTCCACCCAAGCCAAGGGCTCCCCAAACTCCTTACAAGCCCCTGAGCACTCTGCTGGCTCCAGCAAACAAACCCATTTCAATACCATCAGCACCCCCAGCCCAGTCACAGATTCCTGTTCAGCCTCCCTTTGGAGGACCATCAAGTAGTGGACTCGGAAGTGCTCTGGGTAATCTGACTCTCAAGCGAGGACAGAATGTCGGACGTGGAGTCCTTCCCAATCGTGGCCGTGGAGTCCTGAATCAACCCGGACCTAGAATAGCCGTCTGTGGAGCCTGTAGCCGTCAAATTAGAGGCCCTTTCATTTCCGCCGGGGCTGGAAAATTCTACTGTCCCGAACATTTCAAATGTGGAACACCAAACTGCTCCCGTGCCCTCATCGACATTGGATTTGTGGAAGAACGTGGACAATTATTCTGTGAATATTGCTGGGAATCTTATTTAGCTCCGGTAAGCACACACACACACACTATGAATTTTTAAATTATATTTTATCTGGGGAATAATACTGATCGTAGGAGAAAGCACAAGAGAAAATACTGCAAAAGTTGGGATGACAGGATATTATGCTTTCATAAAAGCTTTGAATATTAATGATTAGTTAACAGACTATAACAGACTCACGATCAAACTGACAAAGAATAATATCGTATTAGTAATTTTTACAATAGTAATACATAATATAAATAATAAATACTGAGTAATGTTTTGCTTTATTAAAATTAAAAGAAAACTGGATATTTTTACCAACATTTTTAGGTTTGTTCGAAATGCAACAAAAGGATTAAGAATGAATGCTTACACGCGATTGGACAGACCTTCCACACGACCTGTTGGACTTGCAGTCATTGTCATTCACAGTTTGGAAATAATCGCACTTTTTACCTTGAGGATGGCAAACCTTATTGCGAAAAAGGTAAACTAATCTGAATAATACAGAGAAACATTATCCGGAACACGAGTCATCGAACTGATATACAAATACAAAAACCTAAACAAACACTAATGAGCTAAAGCTAAAAGCTAAAACGTAATATTCGTATGAACACTTTCGCTGGTTACTATAGATCTATGTATGTATGTATCCATAAAAAAGATAAGACTATCGGAAACTAAATTCTAAAACTGTACTTGACATACATACATGTAGGCATATTTAGTATGCACTCACTGTCAATTAACATGGAATTCACCTCGGAATTTGAGTTCATTTCCTTTTTACTGGATCATTATTTAGCTCTTTCTCTTCTTCTCGGAAGAATAGGGAACGAAAAAAGCGTATAGAGTTATTTTCTGTAATTTCTAGGCTGTCAACATGTGCAACTCGTTAACCCACATTTGTAGATTTTAGCTTCTCACTTTTAATTCACAGCAGTGTCACAAAATACCAAAAAATTACACCCACTCACAAAACGTTTTCTTTGTGTTTTTACTTTTTACTCTACTTTGTACCTATGTATATTTACAATTTATCCAATTTATGCCACGTGTCACATGCTATGCAGTTAGCCAAAGTAGTATTTTTTACCCCACCACATTTTAATCAAAAAAACATTTAATTATGCTCAGAAAAAATGTATACCAAACCACGATAAACGCTTTTCTCAAAAATAACGCACAATGCACTGATAAAAATGCTGAGGTATCGTTAATTTGTGACATTTTGATTAACTGCAGCATTTTTGCAGTCCCCAATTTTTATACTCCGAAATTTACCTCCAAAACTTGCTTCATTTATTATTTTGTAAAATATTAAACTGCATTTTGTCTTTTAGATTGGAATGAAATGTTTACCACAAAGTGTTACGGGTGTGGGTTCCCGATCGAGGCAGGGGACCGCTGGGTGGAGGCCTTAAACCAAAACTATCATTCACAATGCTTCAACTGTTCGGTAAAACTCTTTCCAGCAACTGCTTTAAACTTTCTAGGCAAATATCAGAAATCAACTTAAAAATGTCCCATATGTTTTAATATTTTTCACAGGCATGTAAAAAGAATCTGGAAGGTCAAGGTTTCTTCGCCAAGGGTAAAATATTTCAATGGATTTTGAAAATAATGAATTTAATGAAACGCATGAATGAGTTTCTTCAAATCTTGATTCTAAATACTTAACCAAGTTGAACTGTAAAATTTATGGCAATTTTCTATTTTCATGTACATGTAATAGGTGGTCGACCATTCTGCAAGGCCCACGCTCGATAAATTCTACACACTATACAATATTCTATGCTATTATATCCAAATATATACACATATTCTAAGAAATATATTATATATTCTACAATAATATAATCTATTATGTTATCATATTCAGAAGAATATTAATAATGATGATAGATTTAGTTTTACTTTGAATTTATTCTTATTATCTATCCAATGTTGTATGTATTATAATATTTTGCGGAAAAGATGATGAGGTGACGAATGATGATGAGGTGAAAATATAAAAGAGGAGAGAAAAAAACAAATATCAAAAGTATCAAAAACCCTTCAATGGGGAAAAATTATATATAAAAATGTAATAAAAAATAATAGGTACCTATATAGTTAACGTCGGCAATATATGAATATAAAGATGTTCTATACATAAATATCATTAATTATATAATATGTATATGCAAGCAATAAATGTTATATCATGTGTACATGCATGTATGTATGCTAAACATATTTGAAAAGAGAGAAACCAATGTGCATTACATTATTTAAAAGAATATATATATATATAAATGATTGGAAAGATAACGATAAACGTAAAATGTGAGTGATGATAACGTACACGAGTATCAGTATAATCAGTATGGTATGGTGATGACGACAATGTTGACCGAAGTTCGGAGTGTTTCAAATTGAGAGGAAATGTGTCCAAGGAGAAAAAAAAATCTACTATCGCATTGCAGAAAATAAATAAATGTACCAAATATCAAATATATTATATTATGTTGTAAGTAAAAATCAACAATTAAATAAAAGTAATAAAAGCCCCCAAATATTTAACTTTTCTAGAATGAGACTATCGCATTTTATTGTTTTTCATTATATAAATGTCATAAGCCGGATGCACATAACTATCGTAACTATGGACTTTTGACTGCTCAAAGTCGTCAATCATTTTACATTTTACTATGCATACTTGAAAGTTCTATAATCTATAATAATTTATCAACCAGGTGATGCTTATCCCGATAACTCATAAATCACTTAATTATTGCTTTTATCGACATAGAAGAAAGCTCTTTTACATCCTTGTGTTACAGTGGTTAGTGATTACATAGTTAGACAGGCAGACAGTTAAGACAGAATAAATAATATATGTATCAACCTATTCTCTTTGCTTACAAAGATGATGATACCATTGCCTCAAGTAGTAAAAATAATACCTAATACTTATATATAAATAAATGTTATCATGATGAAGAAAGGTAAATCACAAAGCGAACCACGGATTGTGAATGAACATCTTATTGTATGCATAGCTATTGTATAAAAGCAGAAAAATGCCATAAATTTTCAGGTTCAACTTTCAACTTAGTTTGGTATTTAGTATTTAGCATCAAGATTTGGAGAGAACCATTCATCTTTTGATTCATTCATTATTTTCGCACATTAATTATATAATATACCGTGAACACACTGTACATAATATAAATACACCTATTCATTTTTATGCTTGACTTTGTGACTCTGGTTCGTCGTTAGTCCAACCTCCGAAGCCAACCCAAAATTCTGTTTTCGCCCCGCTCAGCCACATATGGCCATTCACCATATTAGCATACACATTAACAATTTTTCTGACCAAAACATAACTGCTTTTCTTTTTCTTATGCAACTATATGAATATTTGTGCGTGTGTAAGCACGGTAACGTACCGTGTGCTGGGTAGGGTGCAGGGACTTTGACTAAGATACATTAAATGTTAAAGGTATACGGAGGCTAAACATTATCTTTTACTTGCATCATTTAGCATTCTTGAGCTATCCATATCTCCACCACAACCCTAACGTAAGTTGACAGCTGACAGTTACAATTACCCATGACGAGCAAGTGCAAATGTAAATATGTATATGTGCATAAAACATAATGTAATGATGTAAGTTATCTGTAAATTAATTTTATAATGTTATTATTGCCTGTTTTTTCTTATAGACAGGATGTGTCTACGGGATTAAGGAAGAGAAGGATGGATAATCTCAGAATACATGCATAATGTATATATACATTATACATGTAAAACGAGGTCCGCATTTAACGATTTTAGACGCTGACCCAATACCGTTAAAACGACTCGATGCATCGCCATGTAAAAGAATACCTATATGTGTATAATGTGCATGTACAATGTACATTGTATACATATTCACATATTCAACAGCATACAACTTTGCTGTCATTTCAGTGTATATTACAAAAATTATTATCAAACTTTTCTCTTTGCCTAGTCCATGTTTTATGTGTGCATACCACAGTACACAGTACACACCGTGTCTGAAGTCTATAGTTTTTCTTTTTACCTGACTGTGTTGAATATATATATTATACGCTTCTTTTATTGATTCTCCACAAGATTTTCTCAGGGCTATCAAAATCAAAACTGCACATATAGCGTACACATATGCAGAAGTACAGACAAGGTGTATATTTTGTACTCAATACTCAAGTAAGTTGTACATTGTACATTGTACATGTATCATATTATTATTATTTACGTTATATTATGCGTGGAGAGAAAACGGATGGAAAGAGAGGAAGGGAATGAAATGGCAAGAGAAGAAGTGGTGGAATAATATAATACATAAGAATGGAGGGTAAAAAATCAGACATAATATATATGTATATAGGATTTAATGGGTGATAAACCATTAGATATAATGTGTCATGTATAATGAATTGTTTGTGTATACTTATACAATTTTCTTATAAGTTTTAGACATTAAAATATAATGTTATGTGTTGATTCCAAGTATTTGCGATAGGGTCAAAAAGCAGTACTAGGTGACGATAAGAACATAAAAATATAAAGTCATCATTATACAGAGCTCAAGCTCAGTCTCAGCATAGGTATAATAATATGAACAGGAACGTAAAGAAAGGAAGAAGTAGAAGAAGAAAGAAAAAAGACGAGAGCGAAAACGAGAAAAAAAATCAGATTGATATTAAAAGAGGGAGAGAGAGAGAGAGAGAGAGAAGTTTCCTTGCTCCACATTAATATTGGAATTAGGAAAATGTAGTTGAGTCTATAATACACGTATAAAATATAACAATCTAAGGAACTTGTTGTATTTATACAAAATCGTAGCAGATCTATATAATGCAAATATACTGGATTGACCCTTGGATATACATAGGAGTTCTTCATGTTGTTCAATGTTCATACACCTGCTGTTGTTCATATTGTATGTATACTAGTGTATAGAGTCGTATTGCCGCAGCTACTACTTTTTCGTCTACAACATACATACTCCTGCTGTTTATTAGAGGATAATATAATCTATAGAGAAAACAATCACCGTCTCTCAACTCAAAAAACTCTCTCAAGGGAATATCCAAAGCTGTCTTTTTTCTCAGGTATACCTATGTACTGTGTATGTAGTGCAATGTAAAAAATATACACAGCAATAACAGCAATAATAATTAGACAATTATACAGTCATTAGCCTCACGTTGGACTGTGCGAGTGCAGTTGCAGAGATTTGTCAGTTTTACCTATTCTACCTGGTATTTAGTCCAAGCATTTAACTTTAACTTTTAATAGCATACCCGTGAGTTCAGCCCTCGTCTTTTGCAGAAGCGTATACATAGTTGTTGTGTTTTTTTTGCAAGAAGACAGACGTCAGTTAGTACACGGTTAAAAGTAAATATCAAATACCTATTTATTTATTCTTTTTATATGTATTTAGTATTTATATGTGCAATAGCCACACAACTTTGGAAATAACCTGTGCATACTGTTTGACATTGTGCGAATTTGGAATTCCTGACATTTACACACGACATGTCAACTTGACCATATTATTGAATTGAGAGTTGGTATGCATGCATAGTAGTTAATGTTCAGTTTAGTTTGTGGTTTGGTTTTCTGTGTTGCGTGCTCAAAAACAATTACGTACAGATAAATACTTATACAGAGACATCAGTGTATTGAGAGATACATGCCTAAATCCTCGAATCTATTTATTTTTTTGGTTTCGACTTTTGGTTTTCGGGTATCGCCTCTCCGATATTATTATTATCATAACCGTTTCCTCAGATTGTGATATGTTCGTGTGTCCTTCTTAAGATACACAGATAATAATATTTGTCGTGTCGTAGTGTATAGTTATACGTGTATAGTGTATAGTACGTGTGGTTCGTACATATTCGTTCTGGTATCGGTGTCGATCAAAAAGGATAATCTTGATGTGTCTATAAATATTATGTATCTGTACATACGCGATTGTGTCTGATTCCAGAGTTTTGGAGTGAAACTTGAGAGGATAAAAGAAAAGACATAAAAAACAAGTCACTGTGTGTGTCCGTCTAAATATGTACATAATATCTAGTATGTATATTGTTATGTACATTATGTTTGTGTATATTGGGAAAAGTGGATGGAAAATAGAAATCGTGAAATAAAATATGTACATACCAGAAAAACCTATCACAAAAATTAAGATCAAGTATCAAAAAGTAACCGAAGGGGAGAAAAGGCCTGGGAAAAATTGTCCTGGGGAGAAAGTACTTTTAATAATTTTTAATGCATATTTTTATGCATACAGCATATAAACACACGTATACATATTATCTAAAAAAGTCGAGGAAAAGGGCAAAAGAAAGTAAAAACGGAGAAAGAAAAAGAAAGAAAGAAAAGGCTGTCATACATACATACACATACATAAGTTTGTATACACAATTTACACATATGTACATACTGGAAAAGCATAGAGTTTTATCAATCAATAATTAGATTTTTATAAGCAGCAACCACTACACGGGTGTGGTAGAACGAAGAACGAATAGGCACTAGACTCTCAGCACACAACTAGTCCCCAACACACACACATTTATAGTCAAACTACAGTACAAGAGTTTTTCACACTCGCCAACAAAATTTTTAGCTAATTTGTATTTATTTTTTCTAAATTTTCAAGAATGGAAACCGGTGACACAGCTAGTAATGGAGGTCATCATACGCAGGATTCAATTCTAAATGCGGCTGCTCAACAAATGGCCCAACTTGGTGAGTATTTCTGTTTGTTTTTTTATTATTTTCAAAAATTCTACTTGTTTATTTTCTTTTTTGGCATTTTTTTATTTTGTACAAACTATTCTTCCGATTCAGTTGAATGAACATTGTACATTATACATTATACACGTATTTACAAGTAGGAATCTCTAATGTTTGCAGTCATTTTGAATAAATCAGCAATAGTACAAAATGCTTATCAGTATTATAAATTATAATTTAAAAGTGTTTGTTTCTCGAGTGCATTTAAATAGTATGTATATACAGGCATTTATGTGAGTATAGAGTATAATGAGTATGTACCCTGTATGTGAGTGTGATAGTCAATGAATGCAATACACTATCGTTTTTAACGTAACTTCAATTAATGCACAAACCTACATACACACAAACATAGTAAATTGTTGACATCCTCTCATAAACACAGTAGAGGTAATGCTAATGACTTTTAAATTAAATGTTTATTAATATATTACGGTGTATTGTTTTAATTTGTAGACTTAGTAGGCAAGTCCTTGAGCAGTGGTAATATCGACTCTCCGGCCAGGAAGGCAACTAATGGAACTAATGTCAAGGGGTCTACGACGCCGGCTGAAAAGAAGACGCCAGCAAAGCGTAATTTTTTTAAACTTGTTTAAAAACACTTTATGTACTTACTATGTATTGTATTGAATCTACTTTTACTTTTCACGCAAATTTGCCAACATGTGCTTTTATTTATGATAAGAGCATAAACAAAATATATGTATAATATCTACATTTAGTTTGTTACACAAATTACGTTGCAATTTGTTGCATATTATTGTGCGTATTTAGTGTTTCATGCAAGGATAAATCCCTAGTTCCTAAAGTTGCATGATAATGATCAGATTGTTTGTGTAATAAATATTGAATACTGTAGAGGCTGCTACACCTGGATCCGGAAGGACTTCCCGAAAGCCTTCTTCATCTAGCGCAAAAACACCAGACCAAACAAATGATGACCAACCACTAATAAAAAAGGTTCCGATGAACAAGATAAAAGTTGGTTCCGCCGCAGCGTCACCAAATATCAAAGAAGTCAAGTCAAAAATTGGAAGTCTTAATAATGTGAGCACATACAAGCCTTCGGGAGGGAACGTCAAGATAGAGTCTAAAAAATTAGCCTGGAAAGCAGAGTCTAAAATTGGGTCATTAAATAATGTACAGCATCAACCGAAAGGTGGAAATGTCAAGGTATGTGGACAAATTGTTCTAAAAACCACGCACATTTAATTTTGTTTGTTTTGGTCTGTGTGCATTTATGTATAACATGGAATAGTAAGATCATGCATACATTTATCTTATAATGAGATCTTTATAGTCCTTTTGACAATAAGTGTTAAATTAGTTTGTTTCGTGATTTCACCTTGTGACACATTTTTACAAAGTGTGTGCCTCAATCTGTAAATATGCTGCGTGTGTGTTTATGAAAGACTTTTAAAGCACTTTTACATTTCTTATGTACCGAATACCAAAGTACTTTGATAACACGAGTTAAATTTTGTCATTTTTTTATAGATTGAAACCAAAAAGGTAGACTTAAAGAATGTTCAATCGAGAGTTGGGAGTCTAAATAACGTTGGGTACAAACCCGGTGGTGGTGACAAGAAGATTTTTGACGATAAATCCTTCATGAGATCTGCTGGGTCAAAGACTCCGTCTGAAACAATTTCTCCCAAGAATTCTATGGTATCCATTTTTTCCTACCAATTCCTATCAATAGCACATTACTTTTAATAAAGTGATTACAGTTATGTTGTATACTGCATTAATTTGTATATAAATGTCGAAAAGGCACATAAATATCTAATGAGTTGCTTGTTTGTGTACATTTACAGAGTCCACAACCAATGAGCCCAGCACCACCAGCTAATAATAATAATAATAATGGCAGCTTAATATAATTTTATTTTATTTTTATTCATTTTTTTAATTTTTACAAATCAAACAAGTCATCAATTACATATATATTTGTGTCGTATATGTAAATTCCGATGAAAAGAGTCAACAAAAAACCGAATGCAGCTTAAAAAATGGTGTCATGTCATGCTATATTTATAGGATCGAAAATCACACACAACTGTATGTAAATAACAACACATAGAGTGAGAGAGAGAAAGAGAATGAAAAGGATCTAAAAGAAGGATGAAAAAAAGTAATCCCCTTTAAAAAGTATTTTATTGCTGAATTGTCGTGAGAGCATACAAACAAACAAACAAACCTTACTACAACACAAACAATGATGAGAATTTTGTGAATTTATGAGCATGTAGTTATTCAATTAACTATGCATGTATCGTATAGAAGCAAAAATACCTCTTCTTTTTTGCCATATGCCATAACCTTTTACTAATCATTAATAATATATTATTATTATGTAAATTATCTAAATATTATATCTTATAAGACAAAAACTAAATTGACTGAGAGAAACATTATTATGTAACTGAAAAGTATTTGCTTCATTGCACACATTAAACAAACCACAGATAATATGCATAATATAAATAGGGAAGCGAAAAGGATGTAATAATGCTAAACGTAATATATACATGCGCATTATAAATTTTTATTATTGATCGTTTATTATTAAAGCATAATAATAGTGTATTTAATGATATGACTATATAATATACTATTACTACTTATTTATAAGAACTATACCCATGATTTATATGATAGAATATAACAATATAACACTAAATTTAATACTAGTGTTTTAGTTTTGAAAACGATGATAACACATTTACTACGAATGCTTAAATAGCAGTAACGAAGAATTGTAGTTGATAATAATATGTATACCACATATTAAAAGATACAATAATTATCAACTCATTCATTTACCCACAATAACACACAACTATTACGTAACCAAACCAAAAATCATGATATATATATCCATTTTATTATTAGTACTACTATTTTAAATGTATAAAATACACATCTCATAGAAATTATTAAATACTAAACAAATTAATTATCTATCTATATATTCTATCTTGTATGTATGAGAAAAACTAAATATTTATGCATATATATTGTGTATATTGCATTCTATTCTGACCGAGATTTCTTTCCTCTATATCAAAACATTGCTTGAAGTAATAAAATTAAATAAAGATGCAAAAATACTAATGAGAGGTGCGTACTAAACATTTAAATCTTTTTTTATTCCAATTGATACTGTATTATTTGATGCGTTTATCGTTTTTTAATATGAAAGTTTCGTTCCATTTTGTGTTTTTGTGTGTGATTAGAAATTAGAAAATGCCTTTAACGTCATGATTTATTTTTTTACATCGGAAAATTGCATGAGCTTTTGCTGCAAAACTGTTCTCCGTGAATGCATATCATGTGCTTATTTATATGTATAGGAAAACCTCGAAAAACGTTCCATTATAAAATGTCTACTTATGGGAATTATTTAAGTACTAATGAATTTTATATGAAAAGCGTATTCACGTTAACGTTAACAAAGACGGCAATAAAGTTCAAGGATTCTCAATTAATTCATACAGCGGATTCATTTGAGTCAAATGTTCAAGTGTGTGTGTGTGTAGTGTGTATTGGTTGAGTCGTTGAAACTTTGAAGTACCGTTTCACTGAGGTGGTTTACATTTAATAATTATTCATTTATTCATTAGTCTTTAATTTGCTGGGAAATAAATTATTTCAATCATGGAGACGTTTGCCCATACTATCCGGGTGTCAATACCCAATTACCTCCGTGCATTACCCGTACCTGAGTCAATTGGTGGCATTTTTCGTTTATCCTGTAAGTTTACCAAACTTTAACTGTACAATGTAATGGTAGTCTATTCATTCTCCTACTTACCTACTTCTTCATGCAGTATACTATGTATTGTGTGCCTTAATTAACGTGAAATCCTGTTTTTGTATATATACACACATTAATATTTACTATTCTACCATTTTATATTTTATTCTGATTTTGGCCAAAAAGTTTTAAATGTCATGCAACTGTAGTGGGATTTCAATCCACTTTAACAATAAATGTTATGCTCTAATGTGGTGGTAATGTGTGAATATATTAATACAGTCAAAGAATGGATTTCATTGACACCACTGGTTGCTCTATTAGCCGGATCAAGTTATTTGACTTACCGTACTCTGACATCCCAGGCAGACGCTAAGAAACCACCAACACCCAAAAGCAAAGTCAATGAAAGTGTCAAAAAGGATAACCCAAAGGTAAATTTACCAGTACGATGAATGTATTTATACACTTCTGTCATACAACGGGATTAGTTGTAACGATATATAAAATAAATTCCACGTAATAAACATGCGTTGATTTTTGCATTCAAGGTGGTGGACCAAGTCGACATTGAAGAGATTGGAGACAAAAAGGTGTTCTGCAGATGTTGGAGGAGCAAAAAAGTAATGTGACAGTATTTATTTACTATTTACTATTTTAGAATGGATTTTAACAGCTACATAGTATGATTAACCTATGAATTCTGTTCACACATTTTATGGTTGATTTTATTTCTTTTTTGCTTCAGTTCCCATATTGTGACGGAGCGCACGCTAAACATAATGAAGAGACAGGTTAGTCTAAAGTCAAAATATCATACAATTTCTTGGGCATACTCTGCTAACTGTGCTTTAAACTCATTTGATGTGAAAAATGACGTCGGGGGGTCGTAATGTTGTTCGGTTTCATTGAGAAAACGGAGAAAGTTTTTCAATTTTGAGAGTACCTTTACAGTGGGTTCAGGTAGTCCTGTGGGCTACCTCATGTCACTGTAAAGTGTCAATTATGTAAGGCTTTTATTGTGTTTTAAAACACCTTACCATAGAAACCCAACATTGCTGAGAATATGTTTTCATGTTCATGGAAACAGAAGGGGGCTAGCAGTAGTGTCGCTAAATACATATTTAATGTAACTGCTTTTAATTAAAATTCTTGAACAAAGAGAATAATTTACCTTTCCTCCCC
>JAQIVE010002442.1:0-19876 GCA_034698285.1 Sminthurinus bimaculatus | reverse complement strand
GCAAGTCATACTGGAGGATATGGTGTATAGTGTGCCAAACTATAGCAGTATACTCCTGCTACGTCTCTGCCGTAGCTTTTTAAAATAGCAAGTTTTAGGGTTCGCCGAAGATTTTCGGAAAATGAACGGTTTTTACATGCACGCAAAATTTACATAATTGCTTATAAAATTAGTATTTTTAGTTTCTCGATTCATACCAGGTGGAGGAATGTATCGCACAGTATAGTTCAAGTGTCCCCCGTATGAGGTTACTTTATCGCCGAGGAAGTTGTAGGGCAGTTGCCAGTAGTAAATGTCCGGAGAATATCGACTAAACTCTTTGAAGCCCAGTTCACGACTGTTTCGGTCAAATGAGAATCCGTCCCGAATGATGTTTCGCTGGGATTCGTCCACCAAGGTGAAACCTTGAGCACTTTGGACAAAGGTGGCCGTCTCCTGAAATTTTCAGTCAAAATAATATTGCAATCAACAATTAGCCTTTTTATTCGATCAATATTGGAATAAATGCTAAATTTTCTGAAAGCTGAGTTGAATTTTGTATATTTTGCATTTTAAACCGACCTGAGTTCGATACCAGTTGGAGCTGGAGCACTGACTCGTGACTCCCATACAGAAGCAGCTGATACAGCCGTACAAGTTGGACGAGCTCAAATGGAATGAGTTAGCCTTACATTCAGTACACAAAGGTCCAGTTGCATGATCCTGCAAGCGAAATTATAAAACATAGTCACATTATACAATCAGAGTTTGCAAAATTGAAAGAAAAGGTCTAACGCTGGAGAAGGCAATTTCATTTTTTGTACAAAAATTTCTCCGAGAAAACCAAGGACAACAACATCAACAGCAATGACAACATACCAAGGACAATCACATCCAGATAGGATAGCAGTAAAATAGGTAAGACACACGTGTTACAAGTTAAAGTTTCTTTACATTTCAAATTTACACATTTCAAGTTTTATTTACAGCATAAATGTAAAAAAATTAGCTTTTAATAAACTAAATTAAGCACCTTGCAAATACATCGACCGGTTAACGGATCCGCATTTGGGGTCACACTTCCATCAACGTCACATTGGGAGACTAAATACGGGAAAATTTAATGACAAATTTAAAATTTAGTACATCAGTGACATTTGTAACTCACAGCAAAGTTTTAAAATTTAATTTTAATCCGTGTCTACCTGCTGGTCGGCAATCATATGGATAATCTCGACTCTGTTCATATCCAACACCACACTGTTCACAAGTTCGACCAGTATGACCCTTGATACAGTTGCACGTTATTCTACCGTCGGTATCTTTAAAGCAACTTGTTCCAAATCTGCATTGTACAAAAAAAATTAAAATCTTGTTTAAGTAAACACTTTTCTTTTCAAGATAGATAATATTATCATTAAAAAAATATGACCGTAAAAGCATACCGTTTATCTCCTCCTGGACATGGACAAGTTTTACACTGTCCAAACTCTGAGTAATATCCCTCGGGACAAGTGGGCTCGGCCTTGGTGCAAATTCCAAGCCAGGGTCCTTGAGACTGTCTCTGATATCCGGGAGCACATTCCTCACAAGACAAACCTGTGTATCCTGGTGGACATCTGCACTCCTCTACATAGACAGACTGGCCAAGTCCCGTATTTGAAGTGATGGCCGTGTCCATTCGAATTCCAGTAATGGAAGTGTCCAAAGAGGATCCCTCATCGTATTGAGCCCTACAAAAAATTTAACAAAAAGCCATTTTTCAAAAACGTGCATTTAATCTACCTAAAGCTTCGTTTAACTAAAATTCAATTAAATAGTTTACATACCTGATGAGAAGATACTCAACGTTGGCCAGAGTTTGAAGAATTTCTTCCCGACTCGCAGGCTCCACTCCTTCAACAGTTTGTCCAGGTCGTCCATAAGCTCGCTTGTACCATTCGCCCGGCCAGTAGCGGACTGCAATTGAATGCTCTCGATTCGGACTCCAGTTCTCTCCACCAAACCGCAACAGGGTCAAACCGTTTCCCTGTGGAAAAAATGTACATTTTAAATTAAAAAATCCCAACAATTTTCCAAAGAGCTCGTTTTTTTTAGAAAAGTAAACCAGAAAATTCATTTTATTTTTTAAATTATGTGCGTACTTTAATGATGAAATCTGGAGCGGATAGGTATCGGTTGGATCCTCGATATCTCAGGGTGTATTTTAGACTTCCACCATAACTTCTCAACAGGTTGCCAAGGTAACTTGGAGGAAGGGCAAAGTATGGGATGAGCTCAGAAGAGAATCCGGCAACTCGAGCGTTCTGACTAATCGCGGAAATACCGGCGGAGCCTGCAGGTCTCAATAAGGATGCGTGGAGGTTGACTCCTCGTCGGGCATCTTCGATTGTAACTTGACCACTGGACAGATCTTGGTTGACCCCGATCAGTCGATAGTTGTTCTCTGGTGGCGGAAGCTAAAAAAACAAATAAAAGTTATCTTTTGTTATTCAACATTCATTCTAAATTTTTGAGATCCGGATTTCAATTATGCAATATGCAAATTTGTCAAACCTCAGCGAGGAACAAGTTGGCACTATCGCAAACGGAAGTTTGACCAAAGCAGAAGCAGGGAATGCATTCTCGGGCGGATGTGGCCAAATCGTTGAAGTGTCCAGAGGAACAGCTTGAAGTTGTCTTCTTAACCACGAGAATACAGTCAGGGATGGCAAAAGTGGATCCGAGACTGTTGATGGACTCGCAGCTGTAGGCTCCTTGATCTTGAATCTGGATGTTGGGACAGGTTAACACTCCGCCGCCGTTGGCACTCGTCGTGGTACATTTTTCGGGGATGTGACCCCAGTTCAACCGCCATACAATTTCAGGTGTCGGGATCTATGGGGACAGCATTGAATGATACAGTACTTTGTACAATTTTGATTATCAAAATAAACCTTTGAAATTCCGTCAAAAATTGGCGTGATAAAAATTTAACTTTGAGAGTCAACTTACACCAAGAGCAGTACAAGAAATGTTGAAGACGTCACCGACATCGATTGTCACAAGTGGAAGAGGAGGTCGCTGGATGACCGGAGGAGCTGTTCAAAGTTCGTATAAAATTTCCAGAATTTTTGCTTAGATTGAATTGAAATATTAACACTTTTTAATTATTGTGTGTTCGTTTCAGAAAAAAACTTACAGCATCCGAATTCATCAGATCGATCTGAGCAGTCAATTTCCTTGTCGCAGTGGAAGGCCTTTGGAATACACTGATTTCCACTGGAGCACTGGAATTCGTTGTATCGACAGGGTGAGCCTGGAGGAGGAGCTGTGCAACCCGTTTCATCAGTACTGTCGCCACAATCATCATCACCTAAAGAATTTTCAAACAAATTTTATTTATTTGGCAAAACGAAAAAATCTTTTCAAAATATTGAATTTTGTAAGACTTAAAGAAAAAAATGCATACATATGTATTTAATTTAGCCTTACCATCACAAACCCATTGCTTGGGAATACATCGTTTGTTTCCACACCGCATTTCGTTGGGTTCGCAACTGTCTCGGCCACGGCATCTCATTTCATCTACGTGAAAAAAAGGTCAAAGATTATTAGAAATTAAATTCTGCTATGCATTTATCACAATACAAGCATTTCTAATAAAGATGAGCATGCTCACCAGATCCATCACTACAGTCAAGATCTCCGTCGCAAATTTGAGACTTTTGGATACAATCGCCATTGGCACAGGTTGCCTCATTGATTCCACAAGCGGTAGCCGGCCTTGTTGGTGGAGGTTCATCTAGTTGTAAATTTAGCAAATGTTTGTATTAGAATTGGAGTTCTTAATCGAGATGCAAACAGACAGAAATCATACCACGGTAAACAAAGCCATCACATTATTATTACACTTGAAATTTTGTACACTGACTTCAAATTTTTGTACTCGAGCAGCAATAAAAAATCAAAACTGAGCGAAAAAAATGTAATATTCGTCTTTTCCCACCGAGTTTCGATGAGCCTTATATATAGACGGGCATGCAAAAGTTCAAATCTACCGAATACTACATACAGATCAATATCACTACGCCCACGAGAAGTGGCCATTACTTATTCTCTTTTTGTTGTACTTTGCAACTGAATTTTGAAAAATTGAGTTTAAAATGGGAAAATGTTGTAGTTTCTATAAAAGGGGATAAAAATACAGTTTCGTTTGAAAATTTGGAATCTACGTTGGGATGCACAAAAATGTCTACACAAACATTCGAAACACAAGACTATGACACGGGACAAGTCAAGGACAACACCTAGAGGGAAATTTTATATGTAAACCAAATACGAGTGTACCAATGTCATCAATGGTCGTGGCGTAGGTCAAGGGGTCAATTTGGGGGAAAAGGCCTGACTGCCACTCTTTGTTAAAGACCCCAAAGTCGTAGTGGGACAAAACTGAGGGACCCCACAACGAGTTTCCAGCAGCTTGTTAATTAGTTAGAGTAGATAGATAGTATATGTACTCACTTATTTCTTACATGAATTTATAGGTTTAAAATGTTGGGCTACGTTTTAGAATTTAAAACCGATATCGTTATTTTATACTTTGTCATGTAGATTTTTTAACCCCAATAAAAGCATCAATTTAAGACGTGTAACATGAACAAAGTGTCAACAGTAAAATTTTAAATGCTTGATGACTGTATACTTACAGGAGTCAACTCGAAGATAGACGGAAACTCTTGCTCCAGGTGTTGAGGATGGGTAACCAACGGCTTCACAAATGTAGGTGCCAGTATGTTCTAGCGCAATGTTGGGCATCTCCAGTCGTCCATTGTAGCTTCGAGAACCGGGAGGCAATGGAAGTCCATTTCCTGTTTTAGTTTATTCCTCGTATTATTCTTATTATTTATTCCGCTCATTATTCATGTTAAAGATTTTTAACCAAACAACTTTTGCGGTATAAAATGAAACTTGCCTCTAATCCAGTTGACCGGGCTTCTTACAGGTCCTTCGTCTCGACATTGGAACACCACCTCGTTTCCTAAACATCCGAATAACATTTATTAGCGCAATTGCGTTCAAATTCATATCTTTTATTAAAATAAACCATTTACATTCCAAGTAAAGCAGATTATAAATTAGAAAAATAAATTTAACCCAATGTAAAAATTACAGCATCTCTAACAACGATAAAAATTGCATACAAGTATTTCTAAAAAACAACCTCTAGATTTTTTTTGTATTTGTCTCTTCCCTAGAAAAAAATCTTGTCAAATGATCTCATGAGATTTTGACACCTTTTCGGTCAAAATCCTAACAATTTTGATAAAATCTCATCAAATTTTCACGACATTGACAAGATTTTAATTTTAGCGACGAGACACAGTTTTTACGTTGAAAAATTGGGGTTGCTTTTGAACGTAACTATAGGAAACCAAAAAAATACGAATGGATGAGTAATTTGTCAATTTATGTCATTCAATGAAATCAAAATACGCAACGAAACGTGCATCTAAAATATTAAATATTTTCAATGTACTAACGCTACGCATCTTCTCATCTCAAGTAATTTGGACAAGTCCCAACAGCAAAATGAAACCGCCGCCATCAACAATATTTAATCCTTTTAATATTTATCCGCAACTTAATATCTACATCTACTTGAATAGTATACAGAGAAAGGAAACTTAAAAGGGAAGCAGCAGGCAGTGACTACAGAATATAAATGTCAACTCTCCAGTCTCAGAGTATGCAGTTACGCATCAACATCGACATCGACATCATTATCATCATCATCCAGCTAGACACTACGCATTCACCTCATGTTTTTCAAGTAATTTTTTGGTAAATTTGCTTCGACTTACCCACCACCACTGAAGGTTGATGTGTTAAGAGAGTGAGCGAAGGAGAGAGAGAGAGCCAGACAGAAAGAGAGAGAGAAAAGGAGAAGCGTGCAAGTAAGTTAATTAAGATATGAGTCACTTTATACATTATCTTATTATCTCGTTTTACCTTCAAAGTTCAAAATTCAAACCCTTTCCAACATTCATATTCATACATACATACACAATACACACACACACACAGGATAGGTTTCAGGTTCTGCCTGTCTGTACGATAATAGATTATTTTATCATCGCACAAGAGACTTTCACCATCATCATCGCCATTTGCCATTCACACCATTCTTTCTCCTGTTTCCCTACACACTAATACGCACCGAGCATAGAGATGGGCTATTTAAAAAAGTTTTATGTAATATGCATACATACATAATATACAAATTGAAGTAGAGATAGGTAGATTTTAGACGGAAAAATATGAAAATTTTATAAATTGCAAGAAACCAATAAGCGCCATCCTCACATGCTCAATGCGGCAAGATGCTCATCACCTAGATCATTAGACTGGGAATTTATGAGATGATGAGACCAGAGTCAGTTTCAATATGTATATAATAGTAAATATTATGCATAGAGTATAAAGAAAATTTGTTATGTATTTTATGTATTTATATTCACACACCCAAAAACCCACTCTTCAACAGGCAAACTACGTGCTATTTAATATTTTTTAGTATCTCACACTTTTTTTATGAAGAATGTATTATATGTGTATTAGATAGCATCTAGCATCATACCCAGATATATTTTTGGAAGAATCAAGTGAGAAGCAAAGGAAAAGATGAATAGATACATAGATGAACGAACCTTGTTTTATTGTTTGATCTGCTGGATACGTCCTGAGGTTCAAGCCGCCCGGAGGTCCAGCTGCGAGGAGGAAGGCCAAGTTTAGTGCACATCAAACGTATTTTGTTAGGTCGAGGTCAGCAGGGAATGGCAACAGGCCGGTTCAAGAAAAGGATAAATGAAACAAAATGTTCAAAGTTAACTTTACTCAATATTACCAGGAAACTTTCCTAACAAATAAACTTCGTTTTTGTAAACATAAGATACCAACAATGAACGAGGGTTTTGTGAAGTGCAAAATTGTCCATATTTTTTTTGAACAACATGCAAATTCTCCTTCCAATTAGATCCCTGCCCAGAATTATTTACATAACTATGTATGCCTGGCTAGACAACCAGCCTCAAAGTTAGAAGCTTATAGTAATGTAATACAAAGTGTGTTGATAGGCATACATAACGTGAAAAAACATCAACAATGAGCCAGCCCGTCAAAAAACTCTTGAAATTCAATTCTTTCATTCACATTTACCGTTTACTCACATTATCATGTATATACATACTCGACAATTGTTTTTGTCTTTGTCTATCCTCATTTCCATAAATTAATTTTCCGTCGACAGTTCGTCTGCCGTCCAAAATTTATTACACGTACGATTGTCTACTTCAGTTTCTTCTCCCTATTCTTTTCCCTATATTTTTTCTTGCTCATATTCTTTTGTTTTCCTTCGTAAATATCATCATGTTTATTTTTTGCAGAAAATATTAGGATATTTTTTACTTTGAATTGAACTCAACATATCTACTATGTGATATTTGTATTGAATTCAATCTAAAATTCTATAGATACATCGTGCAATTTCTTTTCTTCAGTCAATACACGGAAATCTGCACGATTTTGGCAACTAAAAAGTAGGATAGATATTGTAGATATTGAAAAAAATGTGTGTAGGCAGCACAATTACAATTGGTGTATGAGGAAAAATTAAAGGGTGAAAAAAATAAGACAAATGCTTACAGCAAGATTCTTCATCGCTAAAATCGTTACACTGGAAGGAGCCATCGCACACTGCCGAGTTGGGAACGCACTGATCGCGACTATGGCAAGTGAATTGTCCAGGAAGACACTGTGTTCCAGGTCCAGGAGCTGCCAAGACACGCGCAAAAATATACAAAAAATTATTAAATTCCTCATTAAAATTTGACCTCTGGTTCTGGACATGATTAACAAAGAACGAGCAAACAACAACACGAGAAAATTCATCATTCAGTATTTTCATTTTCATCACGAACATCTATCCAGAATAATTTTTGTATGAAAATAAAGTTTCCCCTTTTGCAATATAATAAAATAAGTACATATTTTAAGGCCATGTTGGGTGGTTCCCTAGTGTAATAATATATTGTATAGAAAAAAGTACAATAAAACTACTAAAGATAAATCTGAGACATACATACATGTAACTAAACTGAGCCTAGAGTATGCTTATAACCAGCATTATACTTATAAACAGCAAAACGTGCGCACTTCTTTCACTTACTTTTGATACACTCTTCTTACATAAGAAAGATACATGTAGGTTGACAAAAACTGTATGTGAACTTTGCCAAAAATTTCCGCCTGGATTTTTTCCTTATATCCTTTTTTTCTTGCTTTTGCTTTTCTTCAAGGAAAGAGTTGTGTGAGCAACCATTATTTTTTACATAGAATAATTTCCTAGTCTATACTCTGTATAATATATTATGTACTTACAGGGAGTAGTGAGCAGTATATATATGAGGAAATGGGAAATTCAGAATATTTCTCAATGCTAAAATAACTGGAGAAAACCGGGGTAAAAGAAGCTGCATACATACACGGCATGCATGCTTAAAATTTCTGTTCATTTTAGCGATAATACGAACTACGTATTTGTACATTGTACATAAAAGCCGTTGCAATTGATGTTCTACTAATTGTCACAACTATCGGTAGCACTGTGCATTGTACATGTACATATTCCATACATATATGCCCAAGTTTTTATAGCCTTCTTTCAACTTCCTTTTATGCTTTTCTCTACTCTGCAATCGCAAAAAGAGCAAAGGAGCAAAAACCTCCTTTTATCGTTAAATGGAGTTTAGAGTTTAAAATCTTGGCTCCTATAAATTTCCTTCAACTTTTATCCTTTTACTTCCATTTTCCTTACGGGGCTGAATTTTTATGAAGCTAATAAGAGTTATATTACTGTACTAATTTTGAACAGAAAAAAGAGAAAGTCAGCTGTTTAAGTTACATGCTTATGCTGAAGGATACACACATACATACATAGAAATTCTTTCTGTCAAAACTTTAACCGTCAAAAGTCAAGGCTAAATAAAATGAGTGATGCATATATATTATGTACTATGCAATATTTAAAAGGATACTTACGTGGGCAATTGATTTCATCGCTTCCATCACCACATTGAATCAAGCCGTTGCAACGACCGCTTCTAGGAATACAACCACCAGCCTGACACGAAAACTGATCTTCTGTACAACCGGGTGGAGGTGTTGGAGTTGTCTTCCCTGTGCAACACAAAAAAAACAAAAAAAATGTAAAGAAAAGCTAAAATTCCCTTTTCCACATTTTTTATTATCATGCATTGTGGGGTATGCATGAGTTGTAACTAGGCAATAAATAAAGATGTAAAAGAATAAACTATCCTATGGGGGTGTGTAGCATGTAAACTTGTAAACGATATAATAATCAACATGTTTGCAAAATCCATCAGCATCTCCAATGTTGCACATTTGCAAATTAAAGGCGAAGATTTTACTGCATGGTAAACACATGGATAGTGCACCAAAGTGCACTACTGGAAAACATTTAAAAAATTTGCAGACTGCAGACAGTATTTGCAAAAATGTTTAAAAATGAAGGTCTTTAAAGTGCAGACAGTATGAAACATGGAGCTTGATTGTTTATATTGTTTCAACTGGGCTAAAAATAAAAACGAGAAGTATATTTTCTCAGTTGGGAGTCAAGTAGATAAAAGAGTAAAATTTTTCTTTCATCTCCTTGCTTAAATCTTTCTCCATTAATCTCATAAACAACTCGTTATTATGATTATGACTTTATTATTATTGTGTGCTTGACTACAAGATTATCCGTTGAAAACAGAGGCAGAGCAAAAAATGTTTTGTAACAGTTTAAAGTTTAACAACATTTCCAAAAGGCTTACTTTGACAATCCTGCTCATCGAGTGAATCACTACAGTCCGTATAGCCGTCACAGTAATATTCTCGGGGAATACACTCACCAGTTCCACATCTAAATTCTTCGGGGCTACAACCCGCAGCTAATTGAATATGAAAAAACACCACCAGTTAAAATTTGTTAAGTACACGTCAACTAGATTAAAAAAAGGATTGAACAATTTTGCATATTGCATCTATTTTGGTTACCTGGACAATTGTCCTCATCAGATCTGTCACGACAGTCAATTTGCCGATTACATTTCAAACTTCCGTCGATACACTGACCGTCAGAACAGCGGAAAGCAGTAGAGGAACAACCTAAAATGGCATTAAATAAATTATTTAATGCGCTCTAAAAATCCGCGTTGAAAGCATCAACAATTTTTTCTTAATTTTTTACACAATTTGTGCATTATAGAAATAAAATACAAGAAAAATCTCAATCTCAACCATAGAATAAATATTTTCAGTCCAAAATTCCAAGACTGGCATAGAGAATAAGCAAAAACGGCAAATTTTAGGATTCCCCAGAGAATTTGCACATTCCTTCGTTTTACCATCTGCAAATTTTCAAATGCTTGGATTTTGATTGATTTGGAATCAGGAGCAGAAAACGAGTCAAGGGTCACAAATTTGAGAGTAATTTTTGCGTTTTCTTGTGGCTTTGACTTTGGTCTCAAGACAAGTTTTTTTACTATACAAAACTGGAGCATTTCAGCTCAATATCATCTTGGGAAGGGAGTAAGAGAGTGTGTATGTATATCGTATAAACGCAAAGTTTTCTCGGGACTTTTTTGCGTAGGACGAGGATACGATATAATGACAAAAGCATGTACGTATCTATAGTACAGTAGTAAATAGTAATCAAGGAAAGTAACCACTTACTTGTGCAGTTTCTCTCATCTTGTGCATCACGACAGTCGTGTCTCCCGTCACAACGAACCGAGTTGGGTACACAAGTTCCATCTCCACAGCGGAAAAAGCCAGGTCGACAAGTCGGCGCTTTTGTAAGACAAATACATGGAGAGGGAGAGAGAGAAAAAGAAAAAAAACAATAGAAAAAACCCATCATTGAATTAACCTCCGTTTTGACAAATGTGACTTGTCCCAGTGACGACAAGTCAAAAAATGTCATCACATTAAAACGTCGATGGTGTATGTGTATATGGAAAAAAAGAGCAGAAGCAAGAACAGTCGGTGAGCTGAATTTCCAATTTCTCGGATATTTTGCAGCTCATAGAAAGTTCGACTTCAGCAAGATTTGCACCTTAACATTTTTCTTTGAGTCAATTAAATTGCTATCATTTTTTAAAGAAAGGCAAGACATGCAAGACATACATAATGTAGGTACAAGGTACACGTTAACGCAACACCTAGAGACATACATATAGACAAACAAACAGACAGACAGACAGAAAAACGGAACAAGTACAAATAAACACAGTAAAAAAGCTTTTAATTGGATTCCAACAAACAGAAATAGGAGGGCAGGTAAACAAGTACAGAGTGGACACGATGAAACATTTAGAGAATACTCGAATGAGGTCAAAACATGGTCAGTTTGTATAAAATTCTAGTTTAGGGGGAAAATCAATTAGAATTCTTTACAGTGGGTACGTGGTACATTGTTGTCAGTAAAGATGTGCTTGAGAGGCCATGCAAAATGTGACACTGTATTTTGTCAAGAAGACGATAAAAGTTGAGGTAAATAAAAAAAGAATCTTGAAAATTAATTTGAACAATGAAAATTTAAAAATGACAAGGCTTTAAAAAATTTGCAACGATATATTTTGTAATTTTTGACAAATATCAAATTATCTTCACAGATACAATATACAAACGTACAAATATACATACAGTTACTTACGGTTGCAAAGCATGAGTTCGTTGTCATGACAGTCAAAGTAGTCATTGCAACCTTTGTCAATGGAGACGCAAGCCCCATCTTCACACATAACCTCATCGAAATTACACACACCGCCTAGACAAAAGTAACTTGTTAATTAGTTTAAGTATACTGTACATATTTATGTTAATCATGTGTTAACCTCGCCATAATATATAACCACTATTTACTATTTACACAAAATAATGTTCCATGGACGAAAAAATATACAACAACATCAATGGGACCTTTACCATATGCAATTTTATCATTTTTTATGGGAATCGAGCTTTGAGAATTACAAATAAATGCTTTGTCAGTTACGAGGAAGGAGAGTTGCGGAGAGATCAACACTTTGTTCAAGTAAGTCCAGCAAGAACCTTTGTCTCTGGTATTTTTTCTACGCCTCTGTCGGGTGAAAGCAACTTATGGCAGAATGGGAGAAGAGGCCTGATGCATCCAATACGAAGATTGAGGGGAAATTGAGCCTAAAAATCCCAATTTCAAGAGACTAGCTTATTGGCTTTTGCAGCAAGATCTCCTGAAAGCCTATAGACTTTTCTGCCTCCCTGAATTTCTTTCTCCCTTTTGCTATATTTCTCTAGTTTTTTGTTTTTATTTGGTAAAAGGCTTAGGAATTAAGACTGTATGAAAACTGGAGATATCATTGTACAATTCTGTGCATTTAGTCGGGATGATACAGAAAAAAATGAGTCATGAACATTGAGTTACTATTAAATGTTTCGGTTTTCACACACGATAAAAATGTTGCTTTTTGCATTCTTCTAATGTCTATGGTCATTGTAAAAGGTTACATAACTAACAGGTTTCCAGGAAAATAGTGTGAATTTTGGAACACAAAGGCAGATAAAAATGACAGATTATAAAAACAGAAAATGGAAGCAAGGAATAATTTTAACTGACTGGATAAAACTCCCAAAAATATAAAATTTTTGGTTTTACTATCAAAACTATCATTTATAATAAATGGCAATACGATTGTCGCATAAACACTTTTTCTCCTTCTGCTTATAAAGAACAAAAACCTCTCAATAAAATAAAATGTCCCCTTCAGCAATACTTGCTTCCCTGCGTATTTACAATTTACGACAACTATTCATCCTATTAAGCTCGTACACACACACACACATGTATTAAACCATTATTACAATTACACCTCATGCACTTTTAGGTTCAGGAAATGCGTGCGTATGCGTTAACTGTCCTACTACACACATACATACAAAGTATGCATGCATAATTTATCCTTACATAATATGTAAGCATCAGTAGTATGCACTCTAATTTGCTTTTTACGCGTCGTTTAATAACTCATAAAAAGCCTGTAAAAGGGATAGACCAATTGAACACTGAACAAAACTTGTCCATAATAATCATTGTATCTATGTACTATGTACTGCTATTATACACATTAAGATGATGATCATCATCATAAAAGTTAATGCTGGTTTTATAAGAATGCACACCCAAAGCTCGAAAAAAACCTGAGGAAAATGAGTCATTTCCTATTTGGGATTAAATTATTATCATCATGTTATGTTTTTAAAATTCTCCATGTGCAATTTCCTTCATTACATACGTGCATATCACATCACATTATATTAACTTGGAGTATTTACAATTCACAATTTACATAACACGAGGAAAATCAAGTCAAGATTGTAATCGCAATACTTTATTATTACCATCAACTAGTTGTTCAGTTCCTGTCCTAATCGTATTAAACTGTAAGCATTATGTATATGAGTAAGTGTGTATTGTGTATCTATATTTTGTGCATAATCTTGTGCAGTCATTCTCAGTCTTAAGTCTCAAATAATACCCTTTTCCTTTCTTTTCCATGGTCAATCTACGCGTCTCCTCACGAGCAAAAATCCTGCTGTCTGTCAGCGTCTCACTTTTTGATTGACAATCGTGCCAAAGAAACATCTGTATTAATATCGTGCAATAGACCTCCTCTTAACTTGGTTATTATGTATATAGATATTTAGTCATAATAATATGCTATGCTAAGGCTGAACTTTAATTTTTACATTTGTAAAAATGAGTATTTGTTCAACTTATATATTTAATTTGCACAAAATTTCAAAAGCAATTCCTCTTCCTTTTTTTTGATTTTTGTCTTTTCCACTTATCTTTACATTTTATTATGCAGCAAACTGCGATTCCTAATTCTTAAGCAAAAAGGCAGAGGCGTCAGGTATTAAAGTTGCAATTAAATGTCACATTTTCACACAATCAAATGTACGAAATATGGCGTGGATTGAGGATTAGTAAACTTTTCACCTTTAAACCTTTCACCATATTAAATGTTGTTATTGTATTTTAGATATGGTACTGTGTGTATGCCAATATTTCTCGTTTCCTCTTTAAATGCATGTACTGTAAAAAAGGTCATCTTCCATTTGAAAAAAATATCCATGAGTGACTTTTAGTATTAAGTTATCATAATGATGTATGTATTATGTATTATATTGTAGATGACGAACTATAAGAGAAAAGATGAGCGCCAAGTTACAGGTAGACAAGTGAGGACAAGTTTTGATCAAAACAAAAGCCATACATGTACAATGTACACTTTAATCTTTTCTCCTGCAGTTCGTCATAATGTGTATTGTTTATAATGTATGTAGGTAAGTGAGATGTTAGAAAAGCGTGTGCATACTGCAGTTTCTCTCGTCTTCGCCCTGAGAGCAGTCGTAGCGACCGTCGCAACGAGCCGAGTTGGGCACACAATATCCATCGTGACAACGGAAGGATGAAGCAGAGCAAGCACCTTTAACAAAATGGTATATGAACACTTAATATATACATACAGACATTGACACTTTCAATCACAATCACAAGTATACAACATAAAACATGACATGACACATTACAATAACACATATGATACATACATAGAAAGCAAAACAGTAGGGAGGCTTCACACTGAATTTATGTAATACAGTGATTTTTTCAGGAATTACCGAAATTGAAAATCAGGGGCAAAATAATGCTTCGTTTGAAGTGTATTCTGCACTCAGTTCAATGTAAAACCTCCCTAACTCTGAACATAACATTATGCTCCGGGAAAGTTTACATTCCTGGAACAAAAAAATAATGGGACGCCCACATAATAAGGCAGCCCATTATTTTGTTATCACATTAATGCTGCATTTGCAAAGCTTTTATTGTATGCATGTTGCAACATAATTAGGCTGAACATTGAAAGCTTTCACTGAAAATCCAATATGTGTTATAGATATGCTTATACATAATAGAAGTAATAAAATAAATATTTTTAGCACGACTAGTGTTTGATCCACCTCATGTTTGTTATAATTTTGCGAAAATTCCGGAATTGTCATTTTTTACGGTGGTTCAATTCGATATGAAAAAGTATAACTAACTGCATAAAAAATTGAGGAATACTTACGTCGGCAGTTGGTCTCATCACTGTTGTCTCTACAGTCTTGGAAACCATCACATTCCAATTGCCTTTCAATGCACGTGCCGTCACCACACCGGAATTGGAACGCCGTACATCCAGGGTCTGAAAGATGGAAAGTCGTTCACAGTTTTAATACTCAGCTTCGTCTCACATATTTTATGCAATCTTTCTCATTCGCAAACTTTGTCAACTTTTTGATGTTATACTGTATCTCTGCTTTTTACGGGAAAATATCCTCAGGCAATCAAATCAAGAATGAGGTAATAAATGCAAGTTTACAGTTTTACATGGATATTGGATATTGAATGTTGTATGCTTTAACATTTTAGTCATAAAAAGCAAAACATCCGGTAAAGTTTTTCAACATATTTGCTTCAAGTTTCAATAAAATTACAAAATCGGCCTCACAAAGCTATTATGTATTTTGTACATACATATCAGAACAGTAGGCACGATCATGAAAATTTTAAGCAGTTGAAGCTTGATCTTCCTCGTTGTCAAAATTAAGTAAACAAGGCTCAATTTTTTACTTACCAGTCACACATCCGACTTCATCTTCGCCCTCGGGACAGTCCCTTATCCGATCACAACGCTGCCCAATATTGAGGCAGATTCCGCCTCCACGACACTGGTATTGGTCTGGCCGACAACTCGGAGCTAAAAAATCAACATCATCATTATAATTCAGTATCAATTGCATGAGCATAATACGCTCTTTTGAATTCCAAATCAAAGGAGGATAAAGAACTGAAGTCTCAATCCTCGATTCAAAGTGTGCAACGATAATGAACCCCCGTCGTTAGTTTGATTCCCCGCCAGTCATATTCTCTTTTTCTTCTTCTCGTTCACAATAACTTTGCCCTGCCTCAGATACATACATAAATGCATATACGCATCCAATATGTAATTATTTACCTCTACGCAGCATAATCATATGACTGTCTACACATTACACATATATTTGTGCACCGCTTGTAAATGTGCAACTGCACCTTTGTGCAGTTTCTTTTTTCATGCATGTAGATGCTTACATACATTTATAGATGTATAATATAAACGAGTTGAATATCTAGGCATGTGTTGTAATTTTAAAATAGGCTGAATAGTTATGCGGTATATAAGTAAACATAATTGACGACGGGACGAGCTGTGTATTTTGTACATTAGTTTGCGGGCGGCTTTTCCCAAAGACTTTTTTACTGATGTGTGCATACGAAACATAACTATGTACATATGTATGACTGTGTGTAAACGCACTTTGTACGTATGTGCATTTGCCCACAAAGACAAACATACTGCAAACAAAAGAGTCGGAAGCAGGAAGAGAGTTGAGAATTTCTACAGCAAGTAATATCTATATATTATGCCCATAGATATTCTCTCATCCCTCAACTCATGCTCATAATTCAAGATCACCACGCAGTAAAAGCAATGGTTAGAAAGGGTTGTTTCTGCATGTTTCCCTCGTTGTTGTTGTTATTATTATTGAATGGGGCAAAGAGGAGAAAACGTGCTTGTGCAATCCATCCAGAGCTAAACAACACAGATCATGGAGAAGTTTGTGCTCCTCTCTAAAATACAAACATTACATATTCAAAACACTCTGCTACACAATGTACTTAAATATATGTTCATACTTGATGTACATATTAAAAGTCAAAGATTTCTCCATGTTTGTTGTTTATTGGCCGTCACTAGTGTGAAATGTGAGTAAATTTGAGTACAGTGCATATCCAGCAACGGGTATGAGCACTGGAACAGCTTTTTTTGCCGCCTCTTTCTAAAGGACACCGACGCATCGAGTCTAGTTAATTCCTATTTATGTGCCATATTTTATATTTTATGCACATATTATGCTTACAGTTAGTTTGTGGTGATGAAACTCGGCATAAAACTGGACTTTACGGTATTAAAAAAGTTTAACAATAAAACATGTTTCCTTGTATTGATGACATGTACAATGTACATACGACGGCGGTTCATTAATCGTTTTGGCTGTAGGTCAAATTTTTTTAAAGTTACTAAAAATTAAAAAAGGTCATTTCAATAGTTAGAGTAAAAATAAAAGGTCTTACGGCAGTCTCTTTCATCACTTCCGTCCCGACATTCCTGCCTAAAGTTACATCGTTGACTTTCGGGGATGCAGACGCCGTCATCACATCGGAATTGCGAAGAGGTACATTGTTGCGTTGCTGTAAATGGTTGCAAAAGCATTGAGAAAATTCACAATTAATTTCAGCTAGATTAACACATTGATGAATAATTTTTCCATATTCAGTTTCAAAACATTTTATCATTTTATCTTGGTAAAAATTGAAAAATGTTATGCAAATAAAAGAATTAATATCTGCTTAACAACATCCATAATGTATTAATGCAGAAAGTAAAAAATGATACATTGAAATGCTTTAGAGATACATAAATACTACCAAACATTGTTTTTTGTGAGTCACATAAGTTTTACTTAACTTGCTTATTAAACGTATTACGTCAATAATTAAAAATACCGTGTAAAATAGTATTTAAAATTTTTAGTATACATAAACCTGATAATTATCCTTTATGACTAAAGTCTATAATCACTAAAATCTATACCCTGTAGTTTGCATAAGGCTATTAGATTACGTAAAGTGCTTTGGCTTTGAACGACTGTAAAAATCTTTGTTTAACTTTAACTTTTGTCCAGAGAACCTTTTCTCTGTATTCAACTGGTGTACTGAGAAAATGCTCCATCCTTTTTAGCTGGACATTGTATCTATACATATAAAAAAATTCCCATGCCGATTCTTCTGCATCTTTGACTTCATCTTTTCTCCTGTCTGGCGCAGCGTAAAAAAGAGTTGTAAGTGTACAATTTACATTTATAATTTCCATGTTTGCTCAGTGGGACACTCTTCACTCTACTCCATGCATTTACATGATTGCACTGTACAATTATTGCATTTGCGTTTAATAATACAGGTACTAAAATACAATATTTACATTTACAATTGCATTTGCATCGGCATTCCGTTAAAGTGCAATGTGCACTCTTTAAAAAGCTACCCATCAAACTAACAAGTATAATGCCACGCGGGCGCCAAAGCACTTTTACTTTTACCAATAGATTTTTACCTATACTTACACTATACTTATGTATATTATGGAAATCAACCTGTGCAAGCTCTTCGGCTTTGGCTTTGATTTTAACTCTGACATCGGCTTCTCATTGACATCACATTAACATTTACATTTAAACTTGACATATACATAGATACACACACATAATACACCGAGCAAAACTAAAGGCTTCCGACACCAACCAACAACAATAATAACGAAACAATATCATCTTGAGCAATATTAAATATTTTAATATGCACGCTTCACATTGACTCGGTGTATGGAGACGACGTGAACGGCACACACATTAAAACAGTCTTTTGACTTTTGACATACAAAAAGCTTAATATTGCATACTATTAACATTAACTATACAACTAAATATGCTATTATATTATACAAATAGGTTCGACGCAGGGATCATAAGACAAGAGATGAGCAGGAATTGAATTAGCGATGATCATGTCTGTCAAACACAAGACATAAGACTCAAAACAAAACAAACAGGACGAGGACGGTATACAGAAAAACAAACAAAAAACACATTAAAGTTGAACCAGCGTTTTTTCTTTCACTCGTATACATTATACATATATACGCACAAAATATTCTACGAAATACGCCTCTCACGCACTGTCCGCCAATATCATCATACTTATCACATCATTTCATATCATAATCATATCACATCAAATCATACGGAATCAGGCGGATATTATTATTATGTTGCTTGAAGAATCAGCACGAGAGAGAGAGAGAGAGAGGAAGAAAAATCGAGGAGCGGACAACAACGAGAATAACGAAACACACATGTGTACACACACGCACAAATATACATCACGAATATCTATTAGCACAGCTCAATATAAAATACAATACAGTACAACACAGCACAAAACAAAGTACATAAAAACATGTAACGCAGCAAGAAGGCAAGGCAAGACAAAAAAACAACTCGTGTAATATGTACCTACTGAATTACGAATGTGTACATTTTACGAGATATTAAACGGACATAATAATATCATGATAATAGTGAATTAACAGCGGAGGCGTGTTTACTTCCTCCATGTTTACTCTCGAAATATGTAATTTTGCAGGCTCAAAAACTGATTGAAGAACACACAGCGAGGAGGAACAAATAACAGGACAACACATATACATACACATAATGAATTTACACAGAGCGGAATTAAAGGAAGAAAGGCCGGGCATGACAACAATGTCAAGTCAAAACAACACAAGAAAACGCAGCATCAACAATATGAGATGAGACCTAACATTAATAGCTGTAAAATACACGTAATAAAAGGGAAACAAAAAGAGTGGGTCAGAAATATAAAGCGACCAAAACCAACGGACTGCCGAAGAAAATTATTTACGAGTCCTTTCACTCTTTCAAAACTTTTTTGATGGTGCATAACTAAAAATCTTTAACTATACACTAAAATACGGCAGTGTACAATGTATGTAAAATGCATCTATATTTTTATATTACACTACTGTTAAATATTATTAATTAGGTATGATGTATGCAGTCATAATATTATACAGGTAAAAACTTTCAC
>JAQIVE010002441.1:0-19878 GCA_034698285.1 Sminthurinus bimaculatus | reverse complement strand
ATTTATGTACATAGCATTGTTATTTCGCTGTACATTTATGTCTACATTTTATTTCCATAGAGATAGGTTCACCCCTAATATGTCTAGTTTCATTGAGACAAAAGCGAATTTGAGAATTGTTTCCAAGTTTAGACAAGTTGTTACATGGTACCTAATACAGATTGTTAATCAAAGTCTTTTCAAATTAAAACATTAGCAAAATTACCTATGAACTGTTTAACTTTGTTTTTTTTTTGGCTGGAAAGTTTAGATTTGATTCAGCGTGTTATGTTATGGAATGAAAATGAGACTTGAAAAAAACTTCTTTACTTGTATAAGAAACTTGTAAACAAGGAGCTGATAGTGTATTTTGTAACAAATTTCATTTTCTGCACCATCCTTCCCGCTCAGCATGGTTCGTTTCTTTCTTTTTTTGCAATTTTACCCAAGTTTTGTGATACCTGACGTGAGTATAGCTTTTGTTGATGATCATTCTCATCTCAGCGAAGTTTCTCAGCAATATTTTACCGTGTACATACTCCACATTACACGATTTTTCTAAAACAAGGCAGCCTGTTTACTCAATTTTCAAGATAACAACAACATCAACAAAAACTTTCGTAGCTAATTCTGAGGCTATTATGTTTGATCTGTTACAAGATAATTTCACCATGATCATCCGCTTGCTCCTCAATCCACAATTGTCATCCTCTTCGTCTCGGTTCAATGGTTGCACTTTTGACTCCTTTTCTTCTCTTCGCCCCATCCATCTCCACATGACTCTTACCCCTTTGTTCTTTCTGTTTGGCATCATATCATGCATCGAAGATTTATTTGTAACTGTAGGTTCAGTTGTCTTGAGTCAGTCTACTTTGAATTATTTAGCAATATCGCAAGAATCGAGGATATTGTTGATGATCATGACTTGATGGGGATGATGTGAAAACAGCATCTTTCTCGCGTGCAAACAATATTTTTTTTGCGAAATCCCAACTTCGTTTTCTCGCTCTTGTGGAGCAAAATATATGCATAAAATTGTCATCGATTAAACTAAATTTTGTTTGTGTACATGCATCTTACACATTGTTACGTTGTAACAATATTATGATCCAATATTCAACCATTTGAAAATTCAGCGTGTTACGTTGTAGGGCACAATTATAATAAAGAAGGATCAAGTCGGCGGAAAATCCTGATTTGAGATGGAGCAAATATTTTATACTGTACAGCATGTATACATGTATATGCATAAAAAAGACTTTGAAAATGCATGTACAAATATTTTGTATATATTCAGGTGATGTCTACATTCTATATATACCATAAATCCCGTATATAAATACTGTAATTGTTCTAGTTCATGATTTTTGTTGCAAAGCTTTCCACATTATTTTGAATCTAAATAAAAGTCAGATCTTATGTACGTACGGATTATGTATACATAATACAGTGTTAGTTAACAACATTGAAAAGCAAAAAAAACCGCAATGATTTCAAATTCTGATGTGGATGGTGGATGCTAAAAACATTGTAATGCTAATGACTCGGGAAACAGGATGTACAAAAATATTTTAGTGGCTGTATTTTTCTATTTTCATGCAAATCTCCAGCCTATAAACAATCAGTGTATAATAAGATATAATATGCATAAAACATATTATGTGTATATATGGTTATAGCAAATGATTAGAATGTTTGATAAACATTAGTCTTTTGATACTTATGATTCTATGATTCTGTTGATGCAGATTCTCTTCAACCGCAACAACAGGAGGAGAAAAAACAACAACAACAGCAGCAACCGATTCCCCAGCCTCTACCTTCCCAGCAACAGCAGCCAGCACAACAAAGGCGGTCGAAATGTAGCCGAAATCAGTTTGAGTGCAAATCTTCGGGGGAATGTATCGCAATATATAATGTATGTGACGCCATTCCTCAATGTTCCGACGGTTCCGATGAATCTGCCGAGCTGAACTGTCCCCCTTTGTCTGGTGAGAAAACCCTTAGTTAATGATAATAGAATATACTTTATTGAAGTTTGCTGATCAGTAAGAAATCCTGATGTATCTATGCATAACATATTATACTTAATTTAGATATTTACTTTGTTCTGGTTCAAAACACACATATTCATTTTTCTCGATTTAATTTACCTGGGGATTCAGGCGGTTTAATTTTCACGATAAGGCCGGTCACCAGACCATCAGATACAGAGAAGGATAGAGAACGCGCGTTTTAAACTTCAAACTATGCTAAATGCATTTTGCATTGTTTTACTATTGTTTGCTGAGAATAGGAAATATGCACTATCCATATAATATATTATACACCATGCATAATATAAATCGTGTGTAGATAACAATGCTTTGTGGTGTGAATTAGCTGATGAGTTTCCTATATTGGTATAAACAAAAGTAATGTGTGAACTGTGCAAAGTTCAGGAACATGCAAGAGTATCTACTGGTATCTATAGTAAATGTGGAGTGTACAGTAGAGACATGGAGAGCCAGAGAATTTTATCTACTTTCCCATGAGAAATGAGACTGAGAAAATAACCTGCAGGTCTCTTTTCTTTATGTATGCATTTATGTATATCAATTCTTCTATTATCTTTGCTGGTCATGTCAAGACTTTTACCACTCATAAATGCTCATGGTATACATGCAAAATGTTTGTTTGTTTCCTTAACTCGGATTTAAATGTTTAGTTCTCGTCGCAATTAGTACGTACAATTTGTACGGTTGACGGTTTGTGTCGTGTCTTTATAAAACATGGGAACGAGATGAGAATCAAAGTCTAGATCTGTTGCCTGACATGCCAGCAACTTGGGTGAACGGAGGAATCTGTTGTGTGAAAATGCCATTGACACTCATAACAAGTACATATGTACATATTGTACAGTATTTCATTTCTGTTTGTAAATTCTGCTGATGACTTCAATGGTTGATAAACTACATATTTATGTATATAATATACATATCTCTGTCCTGGTACTTCTGGGTTTCCCAGATTATAAATTCTACATCTGATCTAAACCTGCTATACTAAATACTGATATACGCATATAATTATGCATTATACACTGTCTACTGTCTATAATGAAAAGCAGAGTATCCTATGTGTGTATGCATAAATTTTCTATTCCGGCCTCCCAGTTGCTCCTCATTTTTTAAAGGCGACGGTTCTGTTCACTGCGTTTCAAAATACAGAAATTACAAACAAAGGCAATGTATGTATGTATCTACATTATACATACTTTGAGTGTGCAAAACCAAGTTCTAGTTTAATTCTCGGATATACTCATCAAATATACATATATGTATACTCTATACTCTATTCATAGTATGTGCGTATCGTCAGAGGGAAATATGTCTGAAGTTTACATATAGTGTGCATACATACATACTACATACATACAATAGTTTAACAAAATCACTCAAGTATCAAGAATTGAGGATATTTAATAATATGCAGATGTAACATACGTACAATGTAAGGTATACACCATGGTTTACTGAACTAAAATCTAAAGACTATAGACTGGCCTTTGTTCGTACAAAAACCACTTGTTGAATCTCCTCATATATATTACCTATATCCATATTTATACATATGCTAGCACGAGCTACTTTTTTTAGCACGTTTGTTTTAATTTTGTTGTTTGTTATGGTTTTTTTTTTGCTCCAGCTGTACACCATACGGAAATGAAATTCAGAGGATGATTTTATTATCATCAATGTACGTTGTACGTACAGTGTACAGTAAAAAGAAGCTTTATATTATATTTTTGCCTTTCTAGAGATTAATGAGTAATGTTATCACAGATGTTAATGACGGACTTTGACTCCAGTCGCCTGTCAGAAAAAAAACGTGCGCGTTTAAAGTTTAAAAGTATCAATGAAAATTGAAATAAATGGCAAGTGGAAGTTCGTTTGTTCTTTCCCCTTTTTTCTTTTCTCTTTAAGATTTATCTTTGAGTAATTAAATCAATTTTACTTTATTAAATTAGCTTCTCCCAGGCTCAAGTATTATTACGCCCATATTGTACTTTATTTTTTCTGCGTCTCTCCTTGTCAAATTTAAAAATAAGAATAATCGTAACACACAAAAGTAAAGTATGTATATTGTACAAGATGCTAGATATGTACCACGCATACCGTCACGGCATACAATGTAACAATGACCAAATCTCATGCGTATTATATTATGTATATAATTGCAATTACAGTGAAATTAACCTTGAAGCTCGGTGTGTACGTATGATATTTTGAGATCTCAAGTGGCTCACTCCTCCCCTGTTACCATACATACTATGTATGTTTCTGTATTAATATAAGAGTTTGAGCACGATTTAATTTGGTACATAGATGAATTACACATAATATTTTATGTTGAAGAGTGTTAAATAGTTCTCTTGATTTCTATAGTTAGATTAAATGCATCGTCAAAAAAGACGAAAACGTGCTTGTCAGTATATGACTGTCCAGTAAGGAGCGAGGGCCGCAAAATCCCAATACATACCATAATGCAAGTCACGGTTGTTGATCAGTGGTCAACTATATTTCCTACCACTGATGATTCCTCTGCTATGATATTATTAATTCACACCCTTTATTTTTACCTTACATATGCATTGTATGTATATAATGTACAAAGATAAAACTGGATAACATGAGCAATACGTAAGTCTCTTACTTCACATGTGTATGTACAAGTCACATCACCCTATTATAATGATCGTCTAATTGCATTGTTTATTGTTTAAAATCTTCTGAATTAAAAATTAAAAGGAATAATTTTATTCATTTACACTGTTCTTGATGTGGGACAGGGGCCAAGTTTTTTCACTTAATACATATCCTCATCGTGCTACTCCACACTTGAAACTTGAGTAGAGTGAGTAAAGAGTATATGTATAAACAAAAATATCAACCCATTTCCCATTTTTTGGAACACGGAAGAATTTCGTGGTAATATGAATAAAAATTGCCCTTTCAATTTTAAGATTTGTGCCGCAGAGATCTTCTGAAACTGAGTCATTCATATGAAAATCCCTAAATAAACATATTATTTTAAACAAGGAAGCCGTAAGGATTGTATAATTTTTTCAGTGGTAGGTTATTGCATAATCCAGTTTTAAGTAATTTGCATAATATAAAGCATTATCGCAGAACATTACATTTATATGTAACATGTACTTGGATTAAAAGAATTTTGGCTATTTTTGACTCAAAGCAACTCTGCCGTAAGTTGTTTTTATTATTATATACATACATACATAGAAAAACAATGTACATAATACTTGTAGAGGAAGTTCATGCGTACAGATTTAATTGTCGAAGATCTAAATTCTCATAAAGTGTTCAAACAAAACATACTTTATATTATACACACCTTTTATATGAAAGAAGTTTGTATGATGAATTGCAACGACACTGTACAAAAGGAACGTGAAATATATTATAGTCTGCAGTCATTAGTCAGCAAATAAGGAAAATAAGTAAACAGAGAGGGTTGCTTTTGCAATTATCTTGTTATTTCATGCATATTAATTTGATGTTTATCATTATCACTCTGTTATCGCTATCGTTATTATTACAATTATCCTTACCTTCCCCCTTTAAGTGGAAGATGCAAAGTATAAGTATACAAAGTAAAACAAAGTAATCTCAACCAGCGAATTTAGATTTGTAAAATGTACATTTATGATGAGAAACGAAATGTAAAGTTCAGCCTATAAGGACTTTAGCTTTTAAGAAATTAAAATGCAAATATTAAGCTATACTAATATACTGTAATAGTGCAATGTCGTCGTTAAAATGCAATAAAAGGAGAAGAGTGGCAAATTGCTGCAAATATTCATAACATTCTCCCGTCTATTTCCCTAAACAGTGTATGGCTATTCATTTCTTGTAAAATTGTAAAAACAAAACAAGAAAATCTTCCAGATGCTGCAAATGTTTTTTATAGGCAACAGAATAAAAACTACAAGCAGAAGAATGTGTGGTTAAACTGACACAAACGTCATCAAAAATTGTGAGCACGTACGAATAAATACTTGATGCTTTACTTTGTCTCTCCGTTCTTTTTGTATGCGTTTAGCATACCGATTTAGCGCTGAAGTTCAGTTTTTCAGCATGGATTAAATATTTAAAGTCGACGGTGGGCTATGGACTATAGACTATATGGTATGCATACATATTGCAGCTCAAAACTTCAACATGAAAAAATGTGCGGCAGTGATTTTTTGCAACTTTTGTTAAATAATATTAGTTATGAAAATGGATTTTTCGGTTTCAATTTACAATTAGTTGGGAATCATTTTCAAAGCGATAAGAAAGAGCTCAGTGTATAATTTCAAAAACGAAAGATGTTTCAAGAAGATTTGAAGCAATAAATTAAAAGTCTGACAAGGCTTTATCTCGCTTCTCGTAATCTGCACTCAAAAATCGGAAATAAATTTCAGACTGTGTGCATTTTGACAAAATGGGCACAAAATGATTTTGTGCCCGTTTTAGCATACATACTCGTACATCATATAAATGAAAATTCTATATTTGGTTGTCGTTTATGTAAAATCACAGCATAAATTAGCACAGATTTCTTTGATTTGTTTTGTTTACTTTTAACTCTCCAGGCGTTGGGGTAAGATTTAGAGCTCACATTTGATAATTGTGGCCATATGTAAACTGTAAAATATCATGCGTAAGTTATAGTGAGATGCTCCCAGAGTAAATTAATTACGGAGGTGCGTCTTTTTATTTTTGTATGAATCATGCATTAAGTATATATGTATGTACACAACTGAGATAATCTCACTAATGCAATTTAAGTAATTGTTTGATGACTAATTTCAAACATTCCCTTGAAGCATAAAGAGCGTGCATGTTTCTACTATGTATATAATACATAAGTATGCTGTATGTAAAGCCATCAGTTTCCTGCTTATCTTTTGGTTAACAAGAATTAATATACTTACTCGCGTGATAATTAATTTTGCCATAAATCCTCCAAAAAATGTAGGTCGAGTCTTCCCCCACATTTTTTATGATGATTTATCAACAGTGTGAATTATGACTTGATCACTTTGTCACTCAATGTGTAATTTTTTATTTACGTTACATTTTTTATGATCAAGTTTGATGCTTGATATTTAGAGTAATAACAGGCAAAGAAAGACAAAGTGTATCAGTTATGTACAAATATTTATGCGGCTAGACAGTTATATTATACAGTCCGTTCTTGAACTTCAACAGTATGCGTCTATTGTATTGAAATGAAGTTTTCGAGGTTATTACACCTTTTTAAGAATTTAGCACTTTGTAAATTAATTTAAAAGTATTTTGTGGTATCGTGAAATATCTTTGAGATCTCTCTTTTTGGTTAATTTTTAGTGCTAACTTCCTCACAATTCTGTGCCTCCATGTTTTTTCTTCTTGTACGTTGTGTTATTTTTCTAATTGATTATTTATTTTGTATAGATATTTATGTATGCCTGCGCTCATTTAACACGAGGATTTGTTATTATTGTACACATCATGTAAATAGTAAATAGTCTCAAAATAAACATCAAGGACGTTAGGCCAACTCAATAATGTAAAATTTACAATTCTTTCTGCATCACATGCAATTCTTATTGCTTGTCAACAATGAACAGCTTTATAATAGCAGCAACGTACTAACCATACACTAATATAAATAAGTAACTAGTTATCTTTTAGGTTGGATAGTCCCGACGAATTAAATCTGTCATTGTCGGCTAAAATTAACGAGTCATTACATATTCTACAATATGTAATGACTGCTGCTGGCGTCTTTTCCCCATTTTTTGATTGTAGGATTAATTACAAAATTCTAGGCACGCTGAAGGCAGCAAATTGCGGAAATACAATATCCCAATATACACATTACACATGCACACTGCACATACAAGAGACTGAATAATAAATAAACATCATTATTATTACAAACACCTTAGGATTATTACAACTTACAACAAAGGTACAACTGCATAACTACAGAATAGCAACGAAATGAAAAGTGTCGTACATGTAAGTAGGTAGTATGTATAATTTTTGTTGTTCTTTTTTGTAAACCTTAGCTGGAAATTAGTGCTCATAACAATCAACATTATACTATAGCTCATTAGCCATGTTATTATAAGAAGATTTAAACGTTGTCGGCTTAGCTATAAAGATAGAAAGAGTTTTTTTTGCACTTTTTCTTTCTTTTTTGTGTATTTCATATTTATATTTGTACAAAAATCTTGTCATATCAACTTTTGCTGTTCCATGTGCGTATACGTATATTCAAAATGTACCTGTATTAGGAAAAAAACACTTTTAAATCCCTGATTGTGAGCGTAAGCATTTGTAGATAGTAAATATACATATTATGTATGTCTGGCTAAAAAAACAAGCATTAAACAAGTATTTAGATACAAGTTACAAGCAATAAGTACGAATCACTGTACAACTATTTGGAAAATATATGAAAGGGAAAGAAGAAAACTTTTAATTTCGTTTCCTTTACCTTGTCGCGTCATCATTAATTCAATTTTCTTTGGGATTCTTGTCCCAACCTGATAATAGTAATAATGGTGTGGGTAGAAATGGTAGAATAAAAGCGTTTTCTTAAGTACCAGACTTGACGACAATTTTTCACTGAGAACAAATTCTTTGTTCGGCACTGAATAGTTTTAAAAGTAACTGTGAATATCCAAATAAAAATAAACCTCAGGGTACATAAAGGAAACGACGAATAACAATAATGTATTTATTTTCTTACAACCTATGTACGTTGCGTTGTTAAAAGATTTACGAGAAAGAAATTGCATTTGAAAAAATAGTTAAATATAGGTAGGAAATCAACAGTCAAAGCTAATTGAAATTGCTATTTTTAAGTAGTAACGTTGTCGTTGCTACTTGATAGTGCAACAACAGCCAGTTATACATGTATATGTACAATGTACAATGTACATTGTACATATTATGCATACAAGTGTGAAATACCTTGTTACAATGCGTAACTGACGTCAATAATCCCCAAAAGAACATTTCTATTTTTGGGACCAACTTTTGACGTTTTCAACTTTGATCTTGTTACAAAATACCGATAATACATACATATGCATAAAATTTGCATCTGGAGGTTCCCATGCACATGAATTTGTCCATAATACAAATCGCAGACTAAAGAAAAGTTATGCTATGTCAGAATTAGTAGCTCGAACCGGAAAAATCCGATGAATTTTTACCTTACATCTTTTTTTGAAGTTTGTATTTTGAATGCAAGTACCTACATAATATATTTACTTTGATATTTATATGAAAAGTCAGCTCAACAAACAAATATGACGAAAAAAGTTGAACGTCATTGTGTGATAGTTACCCAATGGTTTATTATTTATACTCTTATAAATACACATGCAAAAGTTTTCACTCTCTGCCCATGTTATAATTTTTACAAACTCGGTACTGATGTTGAGACTTATTTACTTAAGTATACATGATTTACAATTAAACCGCTATCATCTGCTGCTCACATTGACGAAGTATGTTATTGGATTGTAAAGTGAGGCATGAAAGTACTTTTAAGCATTGTCGTGGGTTTCTTCGTTCTGTATCAATTTTAATTGGACTTGGATTTTAAAGTAGGAATACATTAAATAAAACGAGAAGACACGGGGAAATTGTTGTCTATACATTGCATTATGCATATGTGCATCCTACAACAAACGTATGTGTATGTGTACGTTGCTTCTACATTTTCTGTTATTTAAACACCATGGTGGTATAGCGAGCAATGAGTATTTATTGGTATTGTCACTCATTCCTTGGTTGACTTGCAAATTTTGTAGAGCATGAACAATCTATACATATATGCATTTACCTACCATACCTATAATATGCCTTTTTTACACTCCTTGGGTTACTGTTAATACATGGTTATATGCTAGATAACCATGATTATGTACATTAAAATGCTGAAAAAAGCGAGCATGAGTAAATTTTGCCCAAAGAAGCTCAATTTACAGGCACTGAGAAGTGAGAGACAACAAGAGATCGATCCATGAGAAATTAGAACGGTGAGTATAACAAGCTAAAAGCTTCTTCTTCCCTTTGAGTTTGGGTTCTTTTTGCCTCTAGTCGATCTTGACAGTTGACGAACCACAAAACTTGAATATGTATTGAAGAACACATTTGTGTACAGTGTATATACATTATACATATACACATCTCAGAGTCACAAAGTACAAAACTTGTACGGATACGTATGTATATCTACAGATACAAAGATTAAAAAACACAGAAATAAAGAAACAACTGGCATCAACTCACACAGCTAAACGACAAGTTCATTTGACAAATTGAAACCGTGTACATGTGTAGAGTGTAGACTCCCATTCACCATTGTTGGAGCTAATAATTGATGAGGCTTGTTTTTGCAAATTGTAAGATATGGTATACAAAAATAAAACCCAACAAGGTATGATGCAAGCATAAATACTACAAAAATTCGTATTATTATGTACTTTGTGTAGAAAAATGTATGTTTTTGGAAGAATAAAAAGGCAACATATGTATGCTTCCAAAAGAAAAACAAAACAGTGGCATATGTTTTGAATAAAAGTGCAAACTTTGACAAAACAAAATATTTTTTTCGAAAAAAACTTTACAAACTTTTCAATGCGGATGTTCTCATCTCATATTTGTAGTTTTCTACTTTGAGAATTGATTATTTCACTTGAAAGTTGGGCTTTTTATTGAATCCTTGTGAAATACTAACAAATAGTGTGTAGTGTAAGTGTAGATACCAACAGGGTAAAACATTTTGTGGTCAACTTGGCTCTCTTACGTAGTCATTTAAACTAAATGTACAAGGTTAGTCCGAGGTCACTTGTGCACAAGTACCAAGTTGTTTTTGCAATTTTTGTATGCATGTCTTTTCGGTAGGAGACTGAGGCACAAAAACTTGCTTCAACTGAAGTTCCCCCTCAAAATATTAATTCAATGCTTAAAATATTTGATCAAAATTATTCATGTTTGCCTACGAAAGATGAAATTCGGGTGAAAAAGTTGAATATGGGCTCAAACCGTTGTACATATTATGTCAATTCATATTACTTGGTAGACAAAATAATACGTTATATAAATGTGAAGTCTCCCTGAAGAAAATTGTTTTTTTTTCATCTCAAAACTGACGGTAATACTTATTTCGATCTGTTCTCTATATGCGGCACGAAGTTTTTCTTGCAATACATTTGCCGCTCACGTCACGTCCACGACAAAAGGAAGAAAGATACTGCAGAACAAAAACGGGAGCTTTTTGGTGAACTTTCCAGCTTAACTTGTTGTATGTAACTATATTATTATCCGATCGGGAATTAGGGAGCTGATATTTTCCTTGTTTTTTGTTTTTCCTCAAGTTTTTTTCCAATTTTGTTATTGCTGTCGCTATGCATATCCACAGCGTTTTTCTTGGTTCTTGTCCAGTCGCCAGTCTCCAGCAGTTAAAGTCGATAGGTTACATAACATGGCATAATATGTTGCACAACGTACAGATCTCTCAGCTTCTTCCTCGAATTCTGTGAAGCGAAAAGACTTGTGTTTATTGGTAGGTACGTCCATTTTTCGATTTCCAGAATCAGATGGAATCCCTAGATGTTCGATTCATATACACATTGAACTGGCTACTCTTGTGTTAGAAAAATAGATTTACAACGAATAACGCTTTCGCTCCCATTTTTTCCGGGCTGTCTTTTTGTTAGAGACAGCAATTTCTTACAGCTGGTTAAATTCAAGCTCACACAACATGTACAGTGTATGTGAGACATAAAGTAGCACAAGACAACGACAGTCTGACTGATTTACTTGTACATTGTACATACATATGTGTACTAGTGCTAGTTGTTGTTCTTTCTTTTCTCCAAAAAGATTAAAGGATAAAGGAGAAATGTGATTTGTTCTTCGGAGTTTCTTTTGTATCCGCACAGAGAACACATAAAGCAGTTCAAACTTGTACTGTGTGTCAAATGTCAATGTGTAAAGTGTGCTTTAATGTATTGAGCTTTTTGGGAGTACATTTCAGTTCATTTCACCCACGTTGAACATACGTATTACAAGATTCTAAAGCTGTGTACACAGTACAGATCTGTAGGACTAAAAATGTCGGTATAGAGTCACTCTATTAGAGTGAGTAAAGAGTAAAGCTTCCAAGTAAATACCATTTGAAATCTCTAGTATCGGTGCAATACTGACATGGATAAAAATCGATACATGATGTGTAACCTTTTAGATTCTAGTAAAAAATAAAAAGCGTAATGGTGCAAAGTTTCTTTCTATTCAGTACAACTACTTACTCCTTTTCTATCCACTGAGACAAATAAATAAATGACAGAACAAAGCAACTTACTTATATGTATGTATATATAATATACGCCACATACAGATAACATTGATGGATTGAGTCTGGATTTCTCCATTTTTTTAGATGCAGCAAACGAAAACCAAAGTGTGCAGAAAATTCCATCGATACCTGCGGTCAAAGGGGATGAACATACTGGTGGCCAAGGGGGAAATATGCATCAGCATCAACATAATCCTTCACAACAGGAATCCATCATCCCATTGTCTTCTTCAATTGGAATCAGCTTGAATAACAACAACAATAATTTGAACATGAACGGTAATAATAACAACAATAACGGCAATGTAAAACCCGATCAGATAATAGCAACTCAACAAATTCTCCAGCCTCAACAACAGCATTCGCCCATTTTCAATCATAAAAATTCAGGAGTCATGGAAGACAACTATGGAGCACAACGGTCGTAAGTTTGCAATTTCTTTTGTTCCAAATTAGTTAATTGTAAAAAACATTTTAAATGCAAGGCCATCTTTAAATAGAGCTTATACATGTAGACGAGAATTATATTCGGTACTTTATTACTACACTGATAGAGTGGCTTCTTTTTCTTATAATTTGAAAGTCGTACTAAATTCTAAATGGTTATTTACGTCAAGATTAACTTAATTTTAGGTCGACGCTTTAGTTTTTAAGACATTTTAGTTGTACCTACTGTAGTGATAGACGCCCTTCCTCCTCATTGCATTTAAGTTTCAAATTAAATATTTAAATGCAGATCAACTGTATACCTGTGATCTTAAACTATAGAAAATTCAATGTGAAAAAAGATTGCAAATCAAGACAGGCTTTTCCCTTTTCCTTTGTTTGAAACAGTGACTTTCTCGATTCTATTCAACATGCACATTGAACTTATTATACATTTTATTGTGTGCATATTATGTTTTGTGTTTGCATGTAAGTACACTGTTGTATCATTATTTGACATGACTCACTTGCATGTCGTCGCTTTTCTAATAAGAATTGACGACTCCACCTTCCTATTAGAACCTACTGTATAATTTATAAAATGAAATCGATATGAATCTCTGTTATACTTTCCTTTTACCTTTTACCCATGCCCATAGCTGTTGAAAACTAATAAAAATGTAGAATATATAAAATAATATATACACGTTGGCACATGACCTACGAAAATATCATTATCATCAGCAGCAGGGAATAAAGGCGCTTGTACATAGATTATAGATATTTAGATTGTCTCTTTCTCGGTCGTTATTTAATTTCGAAAAAGTTGTTAGAAATTACATACAAATAAGGATATATTATCTTATTCAGAGTTTTTGCTACTCCCTGTGCTGTGTACATTAGACTTTACATTTTGCTCTTATTTGTCGCATGTGCTAATTTCTATCGACAGTGGAAGTAGTATACATTGTACAGAAGTGGGTATAAGTGCATATCACACCTGAAATTTTCGTCCCTTTAGTTTATAATATTTTGCACACCTGTAGTTGCCTTTAGGGTTTCATTTTGTACGTACGTCAGTTGCCCAGAGATCGTCCTTCGTATTATTATTGGCAATAATATGCAATAATGTACTGCATATTTTTCAGTATTTTCTAATATTGCATTCTTCTGGGGTTAAAATAATTGTTGCTTTAAACTATGGAATGATAATATGGCTATTCGGCATTTCTAAATCCGATGTGGAAATGCACCGGTAAATATGTGTAATTTACACATGTTTTGTGTAAATAAGTTATGCCGAATTGTGCATGCCAACTTATGTACAAACTCTACTTTTATCTTACATCTACATAAAAAAGTAGCAATATTATACACAAGCTTATATGTTTCTCATCGAGTTAATCCCTAATAATAGCATAAAATTGTACATAACTCGAATGGATATTACGTCTATACATAATGTATTATAAATTGCATTTCTTTGTTGTTTACGAATATTAAACTTAGGCCTTATTGGAAGCCGTTTGATTATCCACTGTCATCAGGAGATTTAAGTGCGAGTAATAACAATGGATACAACCCAATCAACTCCCCTGGCGTCTATGGAAATGGTAAATCTTATGTCTTGTACTTTTATTCTACCTAAATAGGAAGGAAAATCCGTGCAATAGAGATTATTGATGCCTTGAGCTTGATATGAGGGAGCAAAACAAAACACTTGATGTTTAGAAGATGAATTTGCTTATATATCATATAGCCATTATTTATTACAAACATCCTCGGCAGCTTTTGACTCTGATCCTTCTTGGAATTAGAACTGGACAGTTTATCATTCGTTTTAAATAAAAGTTACCATGAACATGTATAATATTATATGTTTCAGCTTGTTTTTAAATTTTACATTTTAAAATCGACGACTACCATACATGCCTCCTTGTTTTATTTTTAATTTGATGCAAGAAAAGTATGATTACATGTATAATAAAAGTCATCTCTTTTTATTACAATGACAATAATATTCACTCAAGTTATATAGAAAAACGTAGACCTACTTTATAAAGTAGCAGGCTAAAATCTAAAATTGTCCCAGACATCAGACCACCAGCTAGTTTGTCTATACATAATAGATAATAAAAATATGTATAATAATAGTCCACAGTCCACACGTTGAAATGATAAATTGACTTCCCATCTATACGTTGGATATTTTGAATGCATACGCATGCACACATGTAATGTCGGAGAACAGAGACTACTTTGTAATTTATCACCTTGAGACAGTATGTATTATGTATAGCATGACGGGAAGGAATACCAGTCAAGGTACTAAATGACTGAGCATTTATCCACTAACTGTAGCCTTTTAAAATGGCAATGACTACGCGACACTCTTTTTGCATTCGATCATATATATTTTTGGTCCAAGTTCATTTCGTCCTTTGTTACATGGAAGATGATGGAAAACGAGAAGAAAAAAAGTCGAGTAAGAGACTTTTACACTAATATCTTCACTTCACACTGTCTCGTAATGGTTAATAGCCAACAATCAAAAAATGTAAAATACAGTTGCACAAACAATATAGACAGAGATAGTTGAGACTTGAGGGACTGAAATCCATTGTATATTGCTAATTGTTTACCATTATATTATACATTATACATGTAAATTATGTATGTATCTAATGGGTAAATAATATGTAATATTTTGTTTTTTCCCTCAAAGTGTTTTGCTGCAAAATACAAAAAAAACTGTGGTTTTTATACAGAGGCTCCTTTATGATTTCATATTTTTCGTTGTAACCTGTCTGGTGTATAAGTGATATAATGATATAATATGATGTGTATAATATTTATTACGTTTGAATATTATTTGGCTTTTATAGGAGGAGGAAATAACAATGTGAACAATAATGCTTACTCGTCATCATCCTCGTCATCTTATGCATATCCTCAATATCCCTCACCGATTCAGTCTCAATATCCCCAGCAACAACTACAGCAGCAGCCCCAACAACAGCAACAGCAACAATACATGCCATATAATGGCAACAATTTAAATGTGAATAATCTTCAATTGCAGTCACCGCAACAACAAACAGTTCCTTCGCAACAACAGCAACTACTGCAAAACAATCCATACTATAACTCGAACCCCAATATAAATAATATGAGTCCAGGAAGTAGTAATAATAATATTCAAAACATTAACCAAAATGCAGCCGCCTTTAATACGATGAGTGGATCACCATCTCGCTTACTTCCGTTAAATAATAATAATAACAATAATAATAATCGTTTACTTCCCCAAGGGAATCCGGTAATTTCTTCACAACAACAATCCGTAAATATGGCTAATAACCCACCCTTCCCAACAAAAACCACAAATGGGTCTTCGTCAATCAGTGGATACCAATCCCTGACCCCTACCAATAGTGTTTCTTACAGTGGAATCTCAAAACTCGAAATCCCTCAGAGTTTTAAAAAGTTGTCTTCTCAAATACAAAGTTTTGCCTCCGAGTCAGAAAGTAAGTTTACATTTTAACTACTAAATTAGAAAATGCACATATAATATTGCGATATAAGTATGTACTGTCACCGTACATACTTCTGCGTCTATTTGTTATGCATTATGGCTAATTGTAAGTTACATAAAACCACGTGTAATACGTAGACGGGCCGGGTAATCTACTACCTATATAGAATATGTAGCAGTGCAATCTAGATTACCCGGTTTATCTACTCATTACACTTTTTTATGCAGAAGCCATAACACATAATACATTAGATGGCCATAAGACTTTATGCAATAATTTCCTTGGAAAAAGGAACAACAGTCAAAATTAATGATTAAATGTCCTTGTTTTATAGATGACCTGTCGGATCATACCGCTGGGGCAGGAGCAGTCCTCGCTTTCTTCTGCGGAGTCATTATGTCTGTAGTTATGGTTATCATTGTTGGTTGTAGACTGCGAAGCATTGGAAATAGGCGACGTGGAAAAAATCGACTAGATTCAGATTATTTGGTTGATGGAATGTACCTTTAAAATTCTTAACCAGTTTTTAGTCCTTTTCACGTACTTTACCGTACTTTTACAGAAAATTGAATGTTGACTGTTGAATATTGTCATTTTCATTTGTTTGATTTGCATTTTTTTTACATACAATGAAAGTTTTGAATTTATAGACTGTTTTAAAATGAGATGTTTTTAAGTTAACGATGATATAAAGTAAAATGTATTATTGATATTTGTTGTTGTCTACGGAAGGATAAATAAGTATTATTGATGGCAACATTTTATAATTCAGGAAATTGGATGTTTAATTTTGATTGTGAGTCGTACACGAGATGATAGAGGAAGCGTAGATTTTTAGACATGTGTGAAAGAAATTCTAAATAACGTCTGGTGACAAAAAATGAAACGGATTGAAGTCCGTAAAAAAGGGAACCAGGAAATAGTTTTGGGCCTGTCGAAAAATATTTCCTATAATTACTACACCCTGTGCAGGTGTAGTAATTGCATTTATTAAGGGTTGGAAACTGAAAACTACATTCAACATAGATCTGAAGTGTCTCAGGCCCCTTAGCAAAATGCACTCGCATAAGGTTCTCCGAAAAGTGCAAAAATTTGGCTATTACTGAAAGCGCTGTAGAATAATTTGAAAAACTTGACCTCTTAACCTTCATGGCCATTGATCACTGATCACTATGACCAAAGAGCCATTGACACGATGCGTTTCAGAGATCTTCATGCTAGTGTATGTTGTTAAAGTACAGCCGTGTAAAATAATGTTTTCAGCACTTTGTGACTCCGGTTACTACATATTATGTGCGTAAAGGTTTTCCAGAAATATTCACTGGTTTTTGGATTTTACATGGGCCCAATCCCGTTCTCATTGTTATGCCACTGGATTTAATTTCAAAAAATGGTGTGTGTACGGGATAATGAAACAACAAACAGATATTTAAGATTAGAAAAACATAAGCATATAATAGATATAAATAAAATATGTATGTTGTGGACTTTGTTTACAAACAAAGAACAGAGATAGAATAGAAGAATACTTACAAGTAATGCATAAAAAGTAATTTAAGTTTGCGAACTACAATCTCAGAATATAACTTGTAAACAAAAGTTCATAAACTATTCTTCTGTGTAAAGTCTATAAAAACATGATATGAAAACGAATCGTGATACTAAATGCTAAATTAGGTGACGCTAGGTTACTAACTGTTAGGCAAATAAACATACATAGATACATTATAATATAGAGCCGATGATCAACATAAGAACTTTAGAAATACAATGGTACATGAATGTTGAAGTCTTGCCGATTTCAGAAGATATATCGTACGGAAGAATTGTACGGGGTGGAATAATAACGTAATTTTCTTAATTGAGTAGTATATAGCATAATAATCTGAAGCTGTGAGAAAATTCTTGAGAAGTTGTTGCTAATTGTAGATATAAAAAAATTAAAATAGGAACTCATTAAAGTATATGGGTATTCCACTGAGCACTGACTTCATGTTTTTCTTCCTTCCAACGATCTCCTTAGTTACTAATTTAAAAATAATGCAGAATTAGAAAGAATGTGACGGTGTATTATGACCTAAGTATGTTATGTAGAGATTCTGCAGTAACTTCGTAGATTCGAAGACGCAAAACACAAAGTAAATGTTCTCCGGTACATATGCCATTAACGATCAGTAATGGGTACTAATATAAAATACTATAATAGGTACTTGTAATTTGTAAACTTGTAGATTATGTACATACTTAAGTGTTTGAACAAGATTGTTAGAGCTGGACAGCTGGGACTGTTATTTAGTCCAGCGTTAGGAAGTCTCCTAAACGTTGTACAAGTTTCAGTTAACCTTTTGACTTTGTACAGACGTATTAACTGATTATTAGTGATGTAGATTTCTAAATTGTAAACTAGTTAATTAGTTATAAGAGCTATGAATAAACTAGGAAGGCTCTATTGTCTATTCCACATCCATTTTTTATCAAACTTTTTTTCCAAAAACGAAATTTCTTAATCTTCTAGCAAGTTCACATTCACTAATTAAACACACACTTGATGTATTTTCTACAATGACATAATTTACAGCTCTAAAATGGATGTCACACGTCACACGTTCTCAAATTACCAATAGTTTTCTGTACGCAGTAAGAAATAAAAACAACATGAAAGTTTTGTTCCATTTTTAAATCTACTATTTCATTTAATTATAATAATAAGTTGTTACTTTATTTAAAGTGCATAAGTAATGTCACATAATGCATATAATAGTAATATCGTTGTGACAGTCTCCACTTTCATGTCTCATCATAATATAAATCTCTCATTAAATTGGCAATTACTTTAAAGTATTTAATTCCTCATAAAAATTGTTAATACAAAAATTCACAACAATCGTAACGTACATACTATAAAAGAGTCATGACACTAATACAATTAACAATAAATATTATTCATAAATGTTTACAATACATAATACGAAAGTCACTTTCATATTTACATAGGTATAGCCTCAAAAGACATTGATCGGTTGTAGTTTTAAATATGGTACATTGCAAACAAATACTTCAGGACGAAAGCAGCTATCACTGATTGCGATTGCAGGTGGAAATTTCCTCGCATACCGAATTTACTAACTTCGTGTGTGTGCAATACAAAATGAGTGAAGGTCTGACACAAATTACCAGAGTCACAGTTAAAATGTACATTATAATTTTTTCGTGCATTAAACTGGCATGAGTAACTGGCGAAATTCGAATGAAATTTGGGGTTTACCACCTCAATAGCGTAACGTAAGCTTCAATGCATGGAAGAGTACTAATATTAGTCGGCGATATCAAAAGTAATAATGTTACAAGGCCTGCAACCATGATCATTAGAATCCTCATGCCATTGTTCATCAAAAAATATCACTACTAAGTAACAGGGCAATGTATCTGTACCATATGTAGTACGTACTACATACAGAGTGTTCGCTAGAAGACCGAACGCAGGGCATCGTAAGCGGTCTGCGAACGGTGAGCGAGAGCCCTTTCGTTT
>JAQIVE010002440.1:0-19879 GCA_034698285.1 Sminthurinus bimaculatus | reverse complement strand
TATTTCTACTTCCTAAACAGTATTATTGTCATCGTCATTAACTAATCACACCACCATTTAGTGTAATACTTTGTCACCGTGACTGTGATTTGTTTTGAGTTTGTCTCTAGTTGGATTTGGGCTCAAAGGGCCTGTGCTGCTGTGTGTGTATTTTTTGCCAATCGTGTGTGTAAAAATTCTTAATTTGGAATATAATATCGTTTACCATCGATAGTTTCTCTCAGAACGGATACAACAGGTGATTTAATTGAAGCAGTTGATTATTGATTACATTCACTACATTTTTATGATTTGAATTATGATAGTGATTATTTTGATTATTGTCATGCATGTATATGATATAGTTAAAGTGCCAGTGTGTACAGCGTATAGTCAAATAGTTAAGGGTCCATCATAAAGTTTTTAAAGACATTTTTTGATGACCTTTTACCTGCTCCTTAATTTGTAAAAATTAAGGAGCAGGTGAAATTTTATAATATTTTTATGCTTGGGGTACAAGTGTTATTTTCCAGTAAATATAGAGAAGTCAAAAATTTACATTTTCACTGATGATGAGTTATCGTGATTTTGGTGTCAGTTGTATGCTCTCTTGTTTTGCAAAAGTTGTCCCTCGTACAATGAAAGAAAATGTGAATGAAAAATGAAAACATAAAATGTTTGACTGTTTTCTGACAAATAGTAGCTATACATAATCGTCGTTATTTACTCCGTTTTGGAAAATGTAGCAAGTTGAAAGTCACGAATAGCCCTTTAAGTTTTGTCCTTTTATTTGTGGGCCCTTACTGTACATTTCTAACATTTCACTTTCTATTTTTATTCGTTTCTTTCACGTATTATTTTCTTCTTGCTTTATGAGTCAGAATCAGATTCTCTGAATTTCATCAGTTTTATGTTTTATAGCCATGTATGATTCCAAGTAACTGCATACTTACTATTTCATCACATTTTATTTGAATGAGTTCGATTTAGTGTGTTTTGTACTGTGTACATTGTACATACACATACTGTTGAGATTTGCCATTCAATAAAACTGAATGAACTTGGTCTGTAGTGAGTGAGTGTCGGTGCTCTTATTTTCTGATTTAATGACTAGCATTAATATTAATATTCAGTATCACGCTTTTGTGTGTGATGTGTACGCTTACTCATCAGTGACAAAAGGATTTTTTCAAGTTAAAGGTCGGTCATAATATTAGCAATAATACAATGCCAATTAAGTGTAATAGAACGTATCAATTAGTTTCGCCAAACGCAAGAAAAAGAGTATCCTCATTATTATTATGGTTATTAGTTATGAGGAAGCAATAAATTTCAGGCTGGGCAAAACATTTGAGGAAGGAAAAAAGGGTTTGTCACGTTTTGTCTAAATCCAGTGAAAAAAATAAAATCGTGTGCTTCAAATATAGTGGTTTAGAACAGACTTATTATTTGCAGAAACAACTTTATCTGTTGATGGTAAATAAAATCTGGAAAAACTTCGGGCGTCCAGTATTGAGTTTGTGATTGTTTAATATTATTTATCGATAAATATGAAATGTACAACAATAATGTGTAGCCATTAAGAAGGGGTAGACGATATACATAGGTATGTACTTACTTCTACTTGGACTTTGATACATACTTCATACATACTACAATGCTTTAGTTTTATGTATAAGTAAGGTATAATAGTTGTTACGATGCTTATGCGGCTGTAAATTAGTGTGTATAAATTCCTTAATTTATAATTACATATACGCAGTAGTATACGATACACATACATATGGGAACAACAATAATTTTTGCAGTTATTAGAGTGAAACATATCAAGGTATCATATCATATCGCGTATATATAATAAAACAATAATTCACACATTATAGATGATAGGTGAATTGATGGTAATCGCAATCACCAAAATGAACAGTATATCTAGTTAAATTATCTTAAATAGATAATGGAGCGCTTAAGTCAGTCGGCAGTTTGAGTACAATAAGAGAATTTTATGTTTCCATCATTAAAACCGCCCGTATGCAAATGATACAGAAGTTTTATTTGATCTCTCGAGGGAACTGGAATATATACATGAGTACCCGTTAAGCAGAAATTACGTTAAATTATGTCAAAATGAGGTCACGTTTTGGATGAATGACGTTAAAAATTGACGTCACGGGTTGACGAGAATGTATGGGACTTACATCAACTCTTAACATTGATATGAATACTACTTAATTGATCATCAACTAATGATCAAACGTGACGTCCCCCGTGATGTAACGTATTTTACTTAAAATGATGATGAACGATGTTGAATGATGAATCCTTACATAAAATTATTGATGTATAATAATGTATAATGATGAACATTTTAATCATGCATTTTCCGAATAATGATGAATGTTCCAGGCTCAAAACCACGAATAATATGAGCCTGGAACTAGGGAAGACAAGAAAAATACAAAATAATACACACTAAACAATAAAACCTGCTTTAAATACACACATATACATTTTTTTCACTTTATACATACATTTTTTAGTATATTTATTAAAAGTAATAAGTATATCATATTATGAACATCGTAAAACAAACAGAATGGATTGAATACACAACAATTGAATATACTTATACACACTTCATTTTCATGATTTTCATGTTATGCATACATATTATAGTATATTTATTAATAACAATAAGTATGTTATATTATTGAAATGAGAAAATAAACATATTTTAAAATACACATGCTTTTACGTTTACTTACATGCACACAAAATATTATAGTTTGTAAGTTACACAGCCTCAAAGATATTTATAACACGATTTGGAAACCAGTAAATGATCATTTCTCTAGTGAAATGAACATATACTGATTTCTAACTGAATCAAAAGCAAAATGTGCAGGAATGAACTGGAACCACTGGCATTTCCTTCTCCTCGGCGGTCCAGCCGCCTAGAAAAAAAACAAAGAAAGCAAAAATAATTAATACATCATATTATCAAGTATTTGGTTACATGAAATAAAAAAACAAAGGCAACTGCATGCAAATTTGCAACAAAAAAAAATAATGCAAAATATTATAACTACTATTACAGAGGTTTTTTCCAGCCCGCTACATCTATAGTGATTTTGTAGCCCCGTGTTGTGCAACTCGCAACTACGACCAAACGAAAATTCCCAAGAAATTCCTCATGATAAAAAATCTCTAATTTCTTTAACTTGTTGATAATAGACCATTTTGGTTCTTTTTGGATTTTTTTTTTCAAAAATTGACCATTTTGGGTCTTGGGGACTACTTTTTTTTAAATTTTACGATTTTGGGTCTTGGGGGACAATTTATTCAAAACTTGTCCATTTTGGGTCTTGGGGGACAGTTTATTCAAAAATTGACCATTTTGGGTCTTGAGTGTACAATTTATTCAAAACTTTACGATTTTTGGTCTTGGGGGACAATTTATTCAAAAATTGACCATTTTGGGTCTTGGGAGACAGTTTATTCAAAAATTGACCATTTTTGGTCTTGAGGGCTACTTTTTTTTAAATTTTACGATTTTGGGTCTTGGGGGACAGTTTATTCAAAAATTGACCATTTTGGGCCTTGAGTGTACATTTTATTCAAAACTTTACGATTTTTGGTCCTGGGGGACAGTTTATTCAAAACTTGTCCATTTTGGGTCTTGGGGGACAGTGTATTCAAAATGACCATTTTCGGTCCTGGGGGAAATTTTTTCAAAATCGGTCACTCATGATGCATTTACAAGCCAAAAACAGCTGTCACAACGCGAATGAACCACCTATTTCCCAAGACCCAAAATCGTAAGTTTTAAAAACAATAGTCCCTTAAGACCCTAAATCGTAAGTTTTTGAAAACAAAGTGGACCCTAAGACCAAAAACGGTCAATTTTTTGCAAAATTTGTCCTCCGGGAACGAAAATGGTAAATTTTTCGAAAAATAATCCCACAAGACCCAAAATAGTAAGTTTTGAAAAAAAGGAGACCTAAAGACCCAGAATGGTCAATTTTTGATTAAACTGTCCCCCCAAACCCAAAATGGCAATTTTTTTGAATAAACTGTCCCCTAGGACCCAAAACGGTAAAGTTTTGAATAAATTGTACACTCTAAACCCAAAACGGTCACTTTTTCAAAAATTTGTCCCCCAGGACCGAAAATGGTGAGTTTTTCAAAAAGTAGTTCTCCAAGACCCAAAATCGTAAAATTTTAAAAAAGTAGGCCTCAAGACCCAGAATGTAAAATTTTGCAATAAACTGTCCCCCCAAACCCAAAATGTTCAATTTTTGCATAAACTGTCCCCCAAGACCCAAAATCGTAAATTTAAAAAAAAAGTAGCCCCCAAGACCCGAAATGGCCAATTTTTGAATAAATTGTCCTCCAGGACCCAAAATGGTCAATTTTTGAATAAACTGTCCCCCAAGACCCAAAATGGTCAATTTTTGAATAAACTGTCCCCCAAGACCGAAAATGGTCAATTTTTGAATAAACTGTCCCCGAAGACCGAAAATGGTCAATTTTTGAATAAATTGTCCCCCAAGACCCAAAATGGTCAATTTTTGAAAAAAAAATCCAAAAAGAACCAAAATGGTCTATTTTCAACAATTAAAAAAATTAGTAAATTTTTATCAGGATGAATTTCTTGGGACTTTTTTATTTGGTCCTAGTTGCGACTTGCACAACACGGGCTACAAAATAACTTTAGATGTAACGGGCTTGAAAAAACATCTGTAATATTATGTATGATGCTGCACAAATTGTGCAACATTATTGATGTGTACCAAATAAGTATGTATTTAAGCGAAATGAGTAATAACGGCATACACTTCTCAAACAAAAAACATCTTGAAATGTACCCAAAATAATATGGATGATTCTTGGTGACACACATAAAATATACGTATATACTACATAACGTATAGAACATTGTTTAAGACTTTCAAGTTTAAATTTTTCATTTGTACAAGATAACAAAGCTTAATGGTAAACAAAAATGACTCAATTAAAGTAAAAAGTAAGTATAAAGAACTTTTTTCCTATATTACTTTTTACTGGCAGTCTTGGATTTTCTTTGTTGAAAGAGGGGAAACTTTTAATTTTCATGCTAAAACAAGCTTTGTTAACTAGTTAACAAAGCTTGTTTTAGCATGAAATATTTATTTTTAGTAAACAACATTTAATACTTACTAAGTATAATATATGAAAGATTTAAACTTACCAAAACAGAAGTTTTCCTCCATTTTCCGGATTTTTCAGCAGCAGCTCCTTTGCCAGCATGTTGCATCGTCGCACACACATGATAGAATGGGAAAATGGAAAGACTAAACTCTGCTAGCAGAGTTGATGAATATCATCAACTCTGTTGACTAAAGCATACGAAATTTTTCATAAAGTGTTTGATGATCAAATGTTTGATGAGAAATGATGAGATGTATATCATCAATAATCATCAAATGTTTGATGATCAAAAGTTTGATGAGTAATGATGATAATCGTATCATCAGTTCTCATCAAAATTTTGAGCATCAACTTGGGTTGATGTGAGGGACGTCAATTTTTATGTAAAGATTCATCATTTTTCGTGTTCGTCACGGATTTTATGAAAAATGATTGGCCGTTGATGATCAACTATTTCGTCCGTGACGATTCCTGTCTGTCGGGATAGATAGACAGCTAGTGTTTTAGAGTGACAAAAATACAAAAAAAGGAAACGTCTTGGTCCCTTTATAGAGTTAGCTAAGCTATTGTTTCTTTCACCTTTATCTCATTTTCTCATCTCTATAATACTGAAATAACAAGGAATTCTGTATATGGTAAGGAAAGGATGAAGGATGAATGCATTTAAATAGTTTTTTAGTTTGGAATTGGATTATTGCATGTATACATCCATAAGTTGCATCAAGCTATACCGAGTAAGCCAATAAGTGTATAAAAATCCAAAATCACAACCAATCTGGTGGCATTGAGAAGAAAATTGACTTAAAGAGAGTGAAAGTGGAAGCTGGAAGAAGATACATGTAGAAAAAGAAAGAGTAAAAATAAAAAAAGAAACAAAAACTATACGTATATTATATAATAATATATTATGCCTTTGAAAAGCAAGGAGAGATGTATAAAATTTTATTAGGGGCCATAAGCAAAAGCTTCAAGCTTTATCATGAAGGAACGAAAAAGAAAAGAAAAAGCCTTTTCACAATGTCTTTTTTTCAGACAAGATATTTATCCAAGAGATACACATTTATATATATTATTGTATAGATATATAGACAGATAATGTGCCTATTTTCGCTACACGACAGTCAAGATAATGGAATATTAAGAAGAGGGGCCAGAATCTAAAGTCTCGTCTAAATCTAAAGAACTTGAGTTGTTCTGTCCAATCTATCCCTTTGTGTGACATCCTGGTTTCCTTTTGGGGATATGTTTCTCGTATTGCGTCCATGAAATAGACTCTATATATGCAGGAAACACATAGAAAGAGAGAACATGGTAGGAGGAGGAGGAACAGAGGATGAAATAACTCGGATGGCTCTGATGTTTCGATCTATTCAAATTCAGATTTGAACTATTGATGCTGACACACTCACACAAGTCAATTTCAAAGTCAAGGATCTACAATTGAAATTCAGTGCTGCTCAACTTTCTACGTTTTGCATACTCACGAATGTCTCTCTCTCTCTCTCGATCGTACTTTCCGTATTTCTGTGCTTACTACGACAGCAGGCTGTATATATATATATATAATACAGTATTATAATATATGTATAAAATATCAAAATAAACCTGTTTCCGTTTCAGGCTTAAAACAAGACAAGCTTTAGCTGCAGAAGCTACCTCAAAGCTAAGCTGCTGTCTACCGGTTTATTTATCTTGTGGGTTGGCTATGTAACAGATTTACTGATCAAAATATCAGGCTCGAATATACTTTACTTGGGACCAAACATTGAGACCAAATATTTTGGGTCTGGAAATTGTAAGCCCTATTTTGGTAAAACCTATTTATGTATGATGTTGGTGGTACCAACTTGGTACTTGGACAAAAAAAATATTAAAGCAGTTCTGCTGTTAAAGGGGCTGATTTTTCTTAAAATTTTTGAAAAAATCAGTGAAAATGTCGCCTATATTTTAGGTGAACCTTTTTCGTCAAGATGTAAACTGTATACATAATGCAAAATCTTAATTTTATATTGCCAAGTGGGAAAAGACGAGAGTTGATTTTGGCAAGTATGCACATGCCGACTTGAAAATTTTTTGCCTCAATGTTTGCTCCTGCAGGAAAGTAAAGGGACTCCAAAGTTGATATTTTTATCAGTTAATCTGCATATCCTCCCCACCAACCAAGTAAAGCCAAAAGACAAGCTCTCAGCTTTTGCATACAGCACAGCGTCTAACGTTTACAGTTTACAGGTTTATATAATATATATAGCTATATGTACCTACGTGTGCAGTTGTGTGCGATTACTCCTCCTCCTCCTGCTGTTGCTGCACAACTTTCATCTATTATGCATAGACATAGTCAGTTTTTGGTACAGTATTGATCGAAAATGGGAATATATTTTATACATTTCTCTTTCTCTCTCTCCCTCTCACCACAAGTAAGTCAGTGAGCAGTCAGTGTAAAAAATACGAGAAAGGAAAAGAGAGGGAGAGAGAGAGAGAGAGTAAGTGAAGTCAAATAAATAGAGAAAGGGAAAGAGAGAAAGGAGAAAATGTGTGTACACAGACCAGGGAGAGAGAAAGAGAGAGCGAGAGAGAGAGAGAGTGAAAGAGAAGTCTGCATAGAAAAGGCTCATTGCTCAATAGGCACATCACGGACTCTACATTTTCAAACATAATTCGACATAATAACAAGACTAGGAGTAAAACTAAAAGTTGCTAATGACAGACCGTCTGCGACAAAATAACCCTTTTCCAGGATCAGTCTTTGAATTCTAAAAACACGTACATAGTACATAGACATGCATGTATAATCTATACTGTACATTTTCTAAAGACATGTAACGCGTATTTATCTATAGCCCATTTTACTGTGTATACAGTACAGCAGTATGCATCTACAGCAATCCGTTTTATGTAATATGCTTGCATACCTGGATGAAAATTTCAAAGAAATCTTGTTATGCACATGGTCGATATTATTAAGCATATTATTATGTATATTGGTGCATATTGTATGTATATACATTGGATATGCGGCATATTTGACTTGTTACATATTAGGTTAAAAGGCCCTTGTATACTTTTACTTTTGCAACAGCTTTCTCTTCCACCATCAACCCTTTCCCCTTGCCTATATATAGTTTACACGCAGACATTTTATAGAAAACGACAGAAAATGTGTTTGATTTCCATTCGCGGATCATGCAGAAACAGAAATAGCGAGAGAGAGAGCGAGAGAGAGTCAGTCAATTGCAAAGCATTGAGATTCCAAACGGAGACGTTCAAGATGAATCTAAGTGTATTATACACACATGGAAGAGTGGAACTGTGGACTCGAGAAGAGATCGAGTGGAGTTTGTCTGAACATTTCCCGCATAATCATTACTTATATTGAGAAGGCAAAGACAAGAGACTGGTGGTATAGAAAGCTCTCTGGGTAATGTGTAAACTTTTATTTGTCTACATATTTTTATATTTTTATTTGCAGAAGCTCTTCTATTCTACTTTTGTTTTTCCACAGTACATGTCTGCCCCCTTCTCTTTCGAACATCAGTTTCATTGAAATGTATGCATATGGGGGTACGAATTTTGTGGTTTTATGTAGATCAGTTGATTCAGGGTTCTATAACAGAAAACAGAACCGTAAAAATTTGGCAATGTAGATGTATCACCAGGCAAAATTTGTGCTTAAACACACGTTTTTTGCAATGTTTGGAATGTTTACAGGTCCTATAAAATGTATTCTAGATATAAATGTATTAAAGGATGAAAAATCCGGAGTCAAAAATTTATTGAAAATCTATTGAAAGCAATTTTTCGGGTTCCTCTTTTTAAGGGAATAAATGCTGAACTTTCACCATGTCCCTTCATATAGGACTATTTTTGGCGCCGGAATCTGTTAGTACGTATACGTACACTACTCATGTATTTACTATGAAGTTCGTTTCCCTGCGCTTCAATGTGGCTATCCGAAAAAGGACGAGACAAATTTATATTTCGTCACTCATTGCAGTTTCTTCTTCTCACACTTCATGTGTTTTGCTAGTGTGTTGTATATGATGTGTCCAGTTCCAGTTTGTGTATAGAGAAAGAGTTTTTTCACTAAAATTCCTTTCCTTTCACAAATTCCACAGTTCGAATTTCAGTCTAATGGACACACACGAAAAGAAGAGCCAAAGAGTGAGCAATAGTAGTATTACATAGTACATACATATATACACAGGAGATTGAAAATAGTGTGTACTGTGATATTGGAGAGAGAATGGAATGAGAAAGGCGGAGAGCGTAGGAAAGAGATGTTCAAATTTCCTTTTTCCTTTTCCACATGAACTTTTTATCATTGTTTCAAAGACAAAACTTGAGGCATGTAGTTCTTTTGTAGTGGAGCGAAAAGTGAAGCAAAAGAGGATAAAAAAGGAAGCGGCGGAAAGCAATTCCTTCTTTCTCTTTCCCTTGACAGTGTCAGCGCAGTCATTTTATTTTTATTATTTCCCTCCTTGTTCTTTTTGTATTCATATATACATACGTATATATATGTCAAACATTTTTGTTTGAATCTAGTAGCTGGTAGTGGTGTCAAAATGAAATTTGGGTGTTTTTTAAATTTATAAATCGACTATCTACAGGTTACGCCAAGTTATTACATGAAGGTCGTCAAATTTCAAGCATGCATGACCTCATTCGAGGGAAAAAGTCCAGAGGGAAGTTGTCACACTTCAAGATGTGTCAATCAATTCTTTGACTCTCGAAAACATTTCGTACATATGTACTGTGATTTTAGGGGAAACTTTTATAGATAGGTTCATAGCGTCTGAACTTACAATTAGATTAGAACAATAAGTACGTATTTGCTTATAATTCTGACTTCTGAATGAGGGCAAATTGAAAAATGAAAAGTTCTGCGAGGGGAGGTCAACCAATATAATGGGGTCCAGGAACGTGGGTGAAATTTATCGATTTATGACGCTTACAAAGTATTCAGTCTTTACCAGGCTGGCAGATTCCAAAATGAAGCGGCTGATACATATGTATTTTCAATCTACCTAGATAAATACCTGCCTTGGGAACTGTAGAGTAATAGATAGAGACACAGCAGGCAGGAAAGAAAGTATATATAGAAAGTATTAGTAAAAGCACCGGCGGAAAGGAGGATGCTGGTGTTGGGTTAGGGAGGATGGGGATGATATTTGGTATTTGGCTATTTTGTAATTTCATCCAAATGTATCCACCGCCCGCGAAAAAGAGAAAGCCGAAAGACATGATATAATCAAATGAAAATTCTATTTCTCTGGTGTATGTCAAATTCCTTCCCCTCTCGTTCACCTATCACCTCCAATCTATATTAGGTATGTAACATTACTATTATCCTTCACCGTATCAGTATCAGTATCCATCAATCCATTCACATCATATCAGTATAGATTATCTGTAGATACATGTATAACAATATACACATGTAGAGTATGTGTGTGATGTACGCACTGGGAATGCAAGAGAAATACTATTGTTTTTCTTGTATGTATATCTATCAGTAGTCAGTGGTCTGGAGTAAAGGAGGAAGGAAACCAGATCATATTATTATCTTTTGTTCAGGGAGAATGAAAATGCGAATCAGCTTATTTTATTGATTGAGAGAGAAAGGAAAAAAAGATGATGATGAAGAAGAAGAAAAAAGATGTTACATCTTTCTTTCTTTCTCTGTCTCTCTCGCTCTCTCTTTCTTCCATCTTTATTTGTATGTCTGGAAGGGAATTTCAATCTACGCTATCAACGCTATCAATATCTTGATAGCGTTTTCTTATTTTCTACTTCTTCGTCTTTTCGGCGTCCAAAAAAGTGCCGCATATTCGTATATAATATGTGCATGTATCTGTAATAATATAGCATATTGTCTGTTATCTGTCATTTGTGAATGGAATGGATGACTCCATAATCCATAATATCTCTGTGAATGTATGTATATACTTCGTATGTCCATAATATGTAGAGGGAACCGAGTAAACTAAAAAGAAATAATGGTTTTAGGAGTGACGGATAAAGATGAAGATGAAGGAAGAGTGCATAGAGGACGAAAGGATTGGGAAAAGAAAGTTGGATGCATGTATAGAAAAAGTGTGTGACAGAAACATACCACAGAATAATAATAAGAAGAAGAGCAGAAGAAGAAAAAGATGTGGTAGGATTCACGATTAGTTTTTCTTCGTTTTCTTAAAGATTTGGAAGAAATCCTCCATATTATATGATGAGAAGCTGTTTTCTGATTTGATAACGATGTATATTATATCATATTATATCATAGAGGATATAAATTGTATGTATAATATTTATGTACATAATATGTGGCTGTGCTGTGCGGAAGTTTTGGGTTAGTGAAGAGAGGGGTTGAGGATGAGTTAAAGTTGAGTGTGTGGCTGGAAGTTAATGAGTTCATGGATAATTGATGAGTTATTTCTCGTTTTTGGCCTGACTCTTTTCCATATAATATATCCATCTATCTATTCTATCTTTCTTTTTTTGAGTTGGTTGGTCGCATTTCACAGCAGTGTGAGCGAGCCTCAGACGACTGACTGACTGAGTGAATGAGCGAGAGAGTTGAGTTTGAGTTTTCATCTGGGTGTACACTACATATATATGTGTGCTACTCTTCTACCATTCTCATCCTATCCTTTAGTTGGTGGTGGTGATGATGGTTTTTCTGGACGAGCCATGAATATTCATAGAAAGAGCTGAGCTTTTATTATCTGTATGATATGATATGATATGATGGAAACTGTTAAATGGAACTGGAAACTGTTCCAGCCAAGACAAGCCAGGCTCACATTCAACATTCCCGTCTCTTATTCTTCGTCTTCTCCGCCTCCATCCTCCATTCTATTCTATTCTATTCCATGGCATTGTAATGGCACTTTCTTCTTGCTCTTCTTCTTGCTCTTCCTTTTACTTGTCTCTTTCTCTCTTCCTCGAGTTCTCTCAAATACCCGCTAACGATGAGTCTAACAAACTGCAAAGCCCTTCATCTCATTTTGCCTTTTGCGCTCAACCTTTCACACGTTCACGCCATCAAACCTCGTAAATCATTTTTTTTCTCGCCGCCTTCTCCTCTATACAAAATCCAAGTCACACCACATAGAGAGAGAGAGACAGGGACACCGTCCCATACTTATACACATGACATATGTATATGTGTAGAGGCGGAGACAGAGAAAGGCTTGAACGGAGAAAGTAGAAAGAGAGAGAGAGAGAGAGAGAGAGAGAGACTTTCCAATCCGAAACTAGAAAAGGACCGCAGCAGAGTTGGGAGACTACCGCCATAATAACTAGAACCACCTTACATAGATACTACACACTGTGTGATTATGTACTCTGGATGAATGCTCAATGTTCTCTCTCTCTCGCTCTCTCTCTCTCTTTGTCCGCCTCACAAAATTCGTCGTGATTTCTCTTTCTCCCTTTTCTCGCTCTTTCCATCTTTATACATGTAATAATAACATCACCATCATCGTCATCATCATCCATCCCCCAATGAGAACAACTTATTAGTGTAAACATTTTCCTTCCTAGTCTTTTCCACTCATTGTTCATTCTCAATAATATAATAGAAAGGAAAGGAAGGAGTGAGTGAGTGAGTAAATGTATAAAATGTAAAGTCAAGTTGGTGTGTAATGTAATAAATTCGGACATTGTTGAAAGTGCCAAAGGAGCAACGTGGAAGCTGTCTCTGTGTATTATGTATATTATGCAGAAAGAAAGGACGAGGAGGAGGAGAAAGATTATAACTACCGTTTATACAACGAGCAGAAGAGTTTGTACCTAGTTTGTAGGCACAGAGAAAGAGAAATACATATACACACAGGCACACACATTCAGAATATTTCCATTCATCCATTCATTCGTTTATCCTCTTGTCCGCTTTATTTCTTCCTGCTTCAAACATTCATCCTTTTGTCTCATTTTGATTTTGATTTACTTATTTCCTCCTAGTTCTATATTCCTCCTCTTCCTCAATTCCTCAACTTCCCTCTGTTCTTTATTCTACTTCTTCCGTCAATGTTATATACATAATATGTTCTATGTACGGAATACGGAGGAAGAAGGACAAGAAGAGAATTAATTCTTCCTTGTCTTTCTCTTTGTCTCTAGCCAAGTTTCTTCAAATGTCTGCTTCTTTCTTCTGCTTCTTCATCTTCTTTCTTTTGAGAGTAAGTAAGTACATATTTGCCTAGTAATAATACAATATTGCCTAGCTAATAGCCAAACTTACATCTTCTCTATTGTATTATTAAGCCAAGGACCCATTTTGTTCCGAATAATATAATATTATGCACGATTATAATTTGTATCTCTGTCTTTTCGTCATCCATATGCATATGCATGCATTCGTCGGATGTATTCAAGTCTTTGGCAGTTAAATTGAATTTCTTTTCCTTCGTTTCTTTTGATTCAAACAAGGACGTAAGTTTATGTGTGTGTGTGTCTTGTGCTCTGTATATCTATAATATGTATAAAGGGAAATGGATGGAAACTCTCAAGATTCTTATCCCTATTCATGTCTTAAACGGTAGATTTTCCTCTCCTTTTCCCTCTCACTCCAGCTCCTTGTATACATATATTATATAATTAGTATTCAAATGGATATCTACTGATAAATAAACCGGAATCAATGGAACGTTTTCGCTCTCTATTTCTTTCCATCCGTGTGTTTGGACGTCTATAAATTCTTTATATCGGAGATCGATAAGCTCTCTCTCTCTCTCTCTCTCTATGTGTCTATTGGATAGCTAGTTAGAATTTGTGTTGCTTCGTTTGCTGTCCTGTTGGAATTTGAATTAGGGATATTGTTTATTTGCTGTTCGTTTACGGGCATTTTGTTGACTCGTGCATGTCTATTATGTATACTTTGTATGTATGGAGGTGAGTAGTGAGCATACACGTGAGTTATCAATCCAAAATGAAAGTCAAAGCTTTTATGCTTGTATAATATGTTACATGTTGTGGAATAGAAAATAGAATTGAGAATAGAATAGATAAGTTCACTTCACTTTCAAGCATACATAATATACTCATACTGACATAAGGCATATAGTATATAAAAGAAAAGAGTGAGGAGGAAAGGAAAAGTCGGCGAACAATTTTTAATCACTTTCTGTGTGAGCTGCTTCCTTGAGTGTGTATTATTACTTTTATTGCCAGGCATATATTATTACATTACTTACGGCTTTTATCTTTAGCACTTGGAAAAAACGACCGAGACCAACTCTTGCATGTTAGCCCATTTTCTTGGCTCTTTGAAAATGATTAAGTGCGTTAGATTAATACTGTAATCGTTATATGGAGGGATAAGTGACGATCTTATATATATTGGATTGAAAGAGTAGAGGAAGAAGACGAAGAAGAAGAAGGCGAGGAAGAATCTATTTAATTCTTGCCGATTATGAGACGTAGGCGCGGCAGACTAGTATCCACATGTGTATAAATGAGGATAGTTGGGTCTAAAGTAGCAGCGGCGTCTTTAATTGCTTGATGCATACTTTATCTGTCATTCGATGATGTATCTATCTAGCTATCTACATATCTAATCTATCTTTGTATGTATGTATGTATGCAGTATGTAAGCGTTCGAGTAACTGTGTGTAATGTATGTAAATATGAATACATTTATTTATCCCGTGGAAAAGGTACATAGTATGTACCCAGGGTTGCGTTGGTTTTTATTTCCTAAAAATGTACATAAAGTATTCGTTTCATCGTCATTAATATACTTTTAGAGACTCGGGATATATTTACACTGAAAAGGTACATTACATTTACAAGTCTCGAATGCATTTGTGAGGTCGGGTTAATTTTAAGGCTAAAAAGTATAGCAAGAAAGAGAGAAAAGACTTTGTATAGGCATGGGTAAGGAAGTAGGTAGTAGATGGGTAGATAGTTAGGTAGTTTGCTAACGGGTAAGTGTATTTATCTAGCTTTTGCGTGTACACTGTATAATATGTACCTTTGAAAAGTATGCAGTACCCGATTTCCGTAGAAATAGAGAGAGAGAGAGAGGAAAAGAAGGAGGAGAAAAGTGAAGAAGTAGTTCGAGTTAAAGATTTATTATTTAATTTTTTCAACTCTCTCCCTTTTGCAAGTGGAGCATAGTTTTTGGGCTGTCGTGAGTGGAGATACTAAAAGAACATCACATTTCCTAAAATCTTCAATAAATTGCTCAACATCTGAGGGGAGTTGTTGAGGATGGGGAGCGTGTGTAGTGTGTACGTACAATGTACAATGTACACACAAGTGCTATCTTGTACGTATGTACCCATACACATGAATTACATAAGTTACTTACATTACACATGCATATACAATATCCGGGTGTTGAGTTGCAAACTACTCGGAAATTACGTAAACAGTCTGTTTTTTTGTTGAATTCTGGACCTCATCAAATGGTGTGTGACGAGCTGAGATGCAATGCGATGAGATGAGGTTGAGCATTGAGCATGGTCTTCATCTTGTTCTTTTTCTCGGTTGTTGCCAATGTAACTATGTAATGTATCATGTTGTAAGTATGCTCCAACCATGCACATAATATGTGTATAGTGTATACAACATATATAAATTAGAATAAAGTAAATATTAGAAGATGTGTTCGGACAAGGTTATAAAAATTTTAAGAGCCTATTATTTTTCATGTTCTCGGATGCTGTATGCATGTAGAATGTAGATACATATAAATTGTAAATTGTGTATTGTGTAAGCCGACATAGCCGACAGGATTTTTAATGTTTTAATAATAAAAGAAAACAGATATATATCTAGCGGAATGAGTTTTCAAAACACTAGAAACACAAGAGAAAGAGAGAGAAACTAAAGAGAAACGGCGAGCGAGAGAGAGAGAGAGAGGAGAGAGAGAGAGACATAGTTGAATGGAATGGAAAATGTATGGTGCTGGTGCAGTAAGTAAGTATGTAGCAGTTGAGTGAGACAGTTGGGCTGAAAAAGACGGGTTTTAGTTTTTCGGATGGATTTAGTGAGTGTGTACGTTTGTCCGGCGCATCTGATTCTCCATCCACCACCATACCATACCACGAACCACCACATACAACGTACACTGTTAGTCTCTACTCTTTCTTTAACTCTCTCTCTCTCTCTCTCCCTCTCTTTCTCTACACAACTGTGTACGCACACAATGCAGCCAGGACGGTTACGGTTAAGGTAAGCATCCACGGCTAGCTCTAGCTGAATCGAGTTCAGTGTTCTTCGTAGTTTTCTCTAGTTTACAGCAGCCAGCTCACTCACTCAGAGACTGACTTGATACATAGACACATACACATGATATCTCATATCCTGTCTCCTTCTTTTTCTTTTCCTTATTCCCCTTCCTTCTCTTCCTCTCCTTTTTTACTTTGTGTCTTTGTGTGTGGTGAGTAACTGTTACAGTGTATGTGTATGTGTGTGTGTTTTTTTTCCACGTGTGTCTCTCTCCATCGCTGTGTGTTTATATATAGTGTATTATGGATTTTAGTATTACTGTGTGTGTATATAAGTGGAAAATATTAAAGGTACACGAAGCAAGGGCACGTATAGCATCAGTAGAAGTGCAAGGAAAACTCATACTACTTGTTTAATAGAAATACATGTAATATATCCATCTACAGTTATTACAAGATTGGAGAGTTGGTTGTTGTTAGTTGCGTGGGTGGGTGGAAAGAAGACGAAAGAAAGAAAGAGTAGAAGAATAAGGATTGCTTTTGTTTTACCTTGTAATTACTTTTCAGTTTTATTATTAAATTACATGAAAGTTTGTGTTGTGTTGTTTTGTGCTAATATGTACATATGTGCGTGTCTAATACTCAATACTGTCCTCGGTTATTGATAATAATAATAATAGTATGTATACACACATATTATATTGTGTTTAATAATATTGTGCATTGCTCTTTTTGTAATATAGAGAGCTGGAGTTGTTGTAGTCAACTGCTAATGGCATCAGCTGGACATGTTCAAGTGCTACCAATGTTTTCCCATGTTGTGGAATTGGATATGGAAGCGAGGCTTTCATTTGGCGACGGTCAAGCGGTGGCTGTTCCTTGTCTCCGTCGTCACAGCCGTCTTCATCATCTACTGCTCCTATAGAACTCAATATCATCCGCGACTTGCCTTTCACACCGGCTCGCCCTTCCATTCCACCTACACATGTCCCACTCTCCTCTCCGACTCACCTCACAGCAACCGGAAATGGACAGATCACTCGGCCTCCGCCACACGGGTTCGCATCGATCCAAAGGTACTCCTATTCGTCGAAACCACCTTCTCCAGACTGGGGCGAGATATTGCCGAACTCCTCGTCCATAACCGCATGAAGTAAGAACAAGGAGAAAAAGAAGAACCAAGAGTCCAATATTAATACATGATGCCATTTATTTTCTCTCATAATACATTTATAACAACATGACAATTTATTATTACGTTACATTGTGTGTCATGAATATCTAATGTAGATACATAGGTACATACATACATAGAATACTTGGGAATTCTGAACTACGCTTCCTACTTACTTACTTTCTATATTTTTTTTCTTTATCGTGATCTATTTCGAGTTTGATTATGACAGACGCACGTTTTTTATACATGTATTTTATTTTTCGTCCGTGTGTGTTGACAAATTGTAGGTACAAAGTTGAAGTTTCTGGGAGATCCTTGCCCATCATGACGAATGGAGAAAAGGGAAGGTTCGGTACCATAGTCTTTGAAAATTATACAAAGTACCTTCATATGGATAAGTGGAATAAGGAACTCTTAGATAAATACTGCAAGGAGTTCAATGTGGGCATCGTGGGATTTATGCCATCCAGAGATGAAACTTTTGTTGGAGGTACATTTTTTGCACATTATAGAGTTCCGATGTATAAAGCATAGCTTATATGTGTATACATAAATATTCCTGTGTAAACAAACAAACTTTATTTATTAAACTTGAATCAATCTTCATATTCCAAATCAAACACATAACTAAATAAATAGACTTTATAATGTATAATGTATGTATATATATCTCTAAAATATTATTTACTTTTTGATGGTTTTTGTATAGCTCAACTCAAAAACGCATCCATTTATATTGACACTAACGTCAAGCTCAAGGTAAGTTTTTTTTTATAAAATATGTTCACTATATATTCCACATAAAAAAGAATGAGGCATGGAAAAAAGGAGTATAGTAGTTATATTAAAAGTAAATACCGTAAGACAGACGAGTAGATTAATGTGAAAAAAGGGACGTGGTATAAAATAAAAGTTTGTATGAGTAACGGCTAGGTAAGAGTTTTATGAAATTGAATTACATATTCTTATTACATATTACATTGTGATGAACTTTCGTCCTGGAAATCTCAGTTGGGGTGAATGGAATATTTCAGTGATTAGATAAAAAAAATTAGAAGGAGAATGAAAAATGGGAAGAGTGCATGAGATAAATGCAAATGAAGAATAGTGACGTCAGACTTGAATTTTCTGCTCCTTATTCTTTCTTTCTTCTTCTTCTTCTTATGTTTGGAACCATGCACATAAATACACTCGATGAACACAGAAAAACAATGAATGAAGGTAATTTAAGCCGGGTGATGCTTAATGGGAAGTTCATGAGTATTTCATGAAGAGTTGAAAGAGTAGTTCGTGCTTTCCGTCCTTACTTGCCTTCATTCAGCCATAAATAGAAATGTCAGGGTGACAGTTGAGGGAGCTAAAATTTTTCAAAGGTTCCTTCTTCATTCCCGGTTTCTTCTTCTTCTTCTTCTTCTGTTCCGTAGCCGTTTGCTCTTTTTTTCCTCCGATGTCAAAAAATTCGCAGGCGAAAGAAAAGAAAGCGGAAGGGAAAATAGAAATGATATTGTAAAAGTTTCAGTGGAAATGAAATAGAGAAAGTAGTTAGTAGTTAGGTTAGAGAAATGAGAAGTAATAATTTACGCAGCGTGTTGCAAATAATAAGGAAGAGATGTTGACGGTTATCCATTTGTCAAAGTTTCATGCCGTGTTTCAAATGAGAATGAGAAAAAAAGAGGAGAAAGTATGAGAGTCGGCGTTATAAAAAAATGTTTAATGTATGTACGTTGGTGTACGTATGGATGTGTTACTCGGTATTACATGCATTTATATATATATTATATGTATGGACTTTCTTTTCTGGTTTCTGTCCATTTAGGATGCCTATTTGAACCCGAGTTCCGGCGTTTTGCGTCTCACTCGTGCTGGAGATATTGTTAGGCTTGATCCAAGTGACTTATGGACAGTTTTTTCCCCAAATCACACGACCTACGAAACTGTTGCCATGGCCACAGCTTACCATGAGAATCAGAACGACTATCTTCATTCTCCTCCATCAACTTCTAATGTTCCACTTGTCACTGTTGTACAGGTATGAAAAAGATCTTGTACGCACACAAGTATATTTATATATTTGTATATTTACATATACATATTCTAATATAAGAAAGTTCTTTCTATTGATGCATGACACATTATGGATTTTTAGTATGTAGCATGCTTACCTATATATATGTACGTGTGTATGAAAGTAGAATAATACAGGTGATATTGTAATATATTTTAGGATAAAGGCGAGTATGATGGAATTCGTCGAGTTTTATTTGGCAGTGGCCTCAAATTTTGGTTACATCGTCTTCTTTTCCTTGATGCAATTTCTTATTTAAGTCGCGGACGTCTGAGTGTGAGTCTCAAACGTTAC